>JSYX01000125.1:0-68624 GCA_000787465.1 Thermomucor indicae-seudaticae
GGTCACGTGATTTTATGAAACAGGTACACTCCGGAACAGGTGTCCGTAGACCTGGTGCCCTGCAGGACCGTGCACTCAAAACAGTCAGAAGGGGCCAGCGATTATTGAAGTCAGCAGCACTACATTTGGTCACTTACTTGCAGGAAGCGTCTCTATCACAGGAGTATGTGGCCGCATGGCGACGCAATTGAACGTCAAAACAATATAGACCTGTGCTGTCTTCTGAAGCTTGTCTTCAGGCGCGCTTTACAGTCTGAGCCGGCCATGTAGTAATGATTAATGACTGGCTGTCTTGCTTTCAATTTTTGTAATAAAAGTAATGCAGACGTTGGCTGCTGCGCACCAAACTCTCCGCTCCTTATACCGATCTCGTGTCAAGCTGCCATGGACCAATCCAAGAAAGAAGATCAATTGCCGCGAAACTTAGCTTTGCCTTGTACTATTGCTTTTAGCCAAGCTTCTGGCTTTGGTTTCGCGCTCCCTAGTGGTTTCGTACAAGCTCCTGCCCCCGCCTTCGCGCTTTCTGCATCAAGTGGCCCAATGGAACCTGTCGATTCCGAAAATCCTTTGGCGTCCATGGAAAACCGTGTCGTTGCAACAAACAAGTCGCTGCGGTGTGTTGAAAGTACACGTTCAGGTGAGAGATAGAATATGCTTGGACCTTACGCAATGTCGTGTTTGCTGAGATTGCGACGCGTAGACGCGGACAAGTACAGACACACATCTCAGAACGCGCTACCAAGCTCCAGCAAGCCGAAGCGGCAGAACTTGAGACAGAGAAGAAGATTACTTCCTTGGAGGCATCTCTACGTGCGATGCAGCAACAGTCCTTCGGCGCGCAGCAAGTGTCGGCCGAACGCGAGGTACCTCTTCGCTTTTGACGCAAAATCTTAACGTTCGCAGGCTAACCGTTTTTCATCTAGAACCTTTTGAAACGGATCGAAGTGCTACAAAGAAAAGCCAAACGGAGGTAATATAAGGATACCGCAAGCCGTGTTTCTTATTGAAGGGGAGCCAGTCTAAAAGGAAACCTTTCATTTTAGTAAAACCTTGGCTCGAAAGCATCAGTTGGATCTTGCAGCCGCGTTAAGAAAAAGCTTCGCCAAAAGCAATACAAACAGCAAGTTGAGGAAAGAGTTGTCCAAGTTACATGATACGGTTGAAGATTTAAAAGATGATAAGACGGAACTGGATATGACATCAGAGATGCAAAAACAGCAGCTAGCCGAACTGGAAGAAGAGTTGAAGGCGACAAACGAGAAGATGGTGGAACTGCAGAAGGGGCTTAGCAGCAACAAAATGAAAGAAGTCGTAAAGTCTAGTAGCGCGATATCGCAACCTCCACGCGAGGCCGGCCAAAGTAATGAAGTTCAGCGGCTAGAACACGAGATCGAAATCATCAAAACACTAACCGCTCAGATACTTGCCCTTATTGGCTCAAAAGCCACAGCATCTACCCAGCAACCTGAGAGGAGTCATGAGGCGATAGTATTTGAGTTATAAAAGGGAGAATCAGAAGTTGCGAGAGGAAAATAGCCGATTGCTAGATGAGAAGGTTGGTGGACTTTTGACGATCACTTATCCACATGAATCTGCTAACATAAATTCAAGGAATGTTTTGAGGAGAGTCAGAAGTTGCTCGAAGGATGTATTAAAGAGAATGAAAAGGTTAGTCGGAACGGTCTGATATCAAGTACGCGCGTGAGTCTTCTGACATGGATTCAGCGATATTATCATGAAGACAAGAAGTTGCGGGTGGAGATTAACAGGTTGCTCGATGAATTGGTGAGACAAAACTTTGTTGGATTGCAAGTACCGGATCCATGTGAATCTTCTAACGCACATTCTAGGTAGCTCTTCAGGATAACAATCTGTCGTTAGGGCAAGCAGCGGCAGGGAAAACAGAAACGGGCGCAGTCATTCCGGCTTCTGTACCCAAGAAACTTCTACCTCGTCCTCGTTGTGAGACTCCTGCAAGTTCAGAGTCTCTTCTCGCCCGTCTTGCCCAAGGGTCCACTACGACTCATACAGCACAAAGACCTGAGCCCTCGTCGTCCGCAGCACGTCCTCTGCAAGCAATGACCTCTGCAGGAACCTCGTCACAGTCAAATGAAGATGGGGAGATGAAGGCCTCGCCAACCAGAAAGCGTAGGCAAGAAGAACAAGGAGGGGACGCCAAACGCACGAAAGCCGAAAACGTTCAAGTGACGGAGCCTCCCACATATGGTACGAACCATGAATAACGACGCGCGCACAGTAACATTTTTGACCTCTTGTTTGTTTCTGTCTACAGAAGTCTACGGAAGCTTGCTTGAAAGGGTTTCTCACGGAAACCCAAAGAGAAATCGCGAGGAATTACAGGTTTTGCGCGACTCGGTCGACAAAGACGAGCATGATCTCACGATGCATTTCCTACCTGACCTGGAAAAGTTCTATACCGATATTAACAGCTGCAGCAATCCGTTGGTGGAACTTGGAGGCGGAATCGAAGAACCTGAATTCTTTGGCGTTACTGATAGTTACTTCATTGAATGTCCGAGCTCCGTTGATGTTCGAGAGAAAAGTATGATGTGGTGCTTGTATGCTTACGCGGAAACATACAAGGTACTTATTCTCAGTACGGCGTAATAGAGGCAAAATCATTAACCACCAATGCGGATATATAGGAAGGACTTCTGCAAACATTCGTCCAGTGGGCTTCTGAACGCGCTTTTTATTATATCGAAAACGAGCAATTGACCATCGCCTGGTAAGTATCTATAAGGAATGTATAAACAAATCTGTGCGATTTTGATCATGCGACAGCATTTATAGTCGGTTTGTGAGACTGCTGGCAGTCTTACTGTGCAAATCAAAACGTATGACGGACATGCGAAGTCTCTGCTATGATATCGTTAGATGGACCCCTCGAAGACAATGCTTCTCTCTGCTGCTGTTGAACGTTTGCATGTTTAACAAAGAAGCATTACTATGGAAGAACGGACCTGATGCGACGGACCCAGGTATGCACTCCTGTCTTTAACTGCGATTACAGCATACTGAAGCATTAACCCATAGGAGCAAATATGATCCTTAAAGCAATACAAAGTGCGAGTGCTCACTCTAGTGCGCGAGCCGATGAAGTGGCACAGGAGGTAAACATAAGCGTCATCTGGAGAAAAGGCTGAGAACGCCAGATAATTAATGTTATTGATATATAGATTTATATCGCTCTTGCCAAGTACTGTAACTGGTCACCTATCAAGGACATCCCTTCGCTTCTTGAACGAACTAAGAATTCAACACCGTTTTGAATTCGCCTGAGTTCAAGGCCTTGGCCACTGAGAACCCAAGTGAGTAAATAAATCCTAGTGGTATGTGGGCAAAGATTTTAACCTTAGTTATCATCATAGCTGCCTTTGAATATTTGAGGTTTAACTTGGTCAAAGCATTCGAAATTGCCTTTTTCAAGTTGGACAATTGGCACGAGACGTATACGAACTTTTTGTGCGGAAAGGTGGAACCTCTTTTGGCGGACGATGTTTTGGTCGACGTGGCTTTGGAGTTGGCAGGTATGAGTCATGATGAAGTAGCAAAAAATTGGCTATTCTCTCTAAATGGCTTAATTTCTAGGATTACTCGGTCGATGTGGTCTTGCGCAAAAAGAATCAAAGCCAACTCGACGAAAGGCGGTAAAAGACAGAAATTCATACGAGAGGGGGGGGGTTCGGACGATGCGCAACATGCTTTTAAACGTTCTTGCCGACGGAAATGACGGGACTTCAGGTGAGCTACTGCTTTTCGGCATTGAACGCGGATCCTTATTAATACTGAAATGGCTTGCAGAAGAAGATTTCAAATTACAAGTCACCGCTGCGCAAAGCTTGCTCTGGTTAGCCGACGAGAAAAAGGAACATATATCGCCAATCATAAACTGGTACAAGAATGTCAAAGACGAATACTGGAGCCTCATCACTCGAGAATTGGACGCGGCTCTCAAGGGTAGGTCCTAAAAAGACACATTCATTAACAAAAAAGCAACAGGTTTGTTTGTTAGCAGAAGTTTATAAATATTTCTTTTGTTATTGAAGCTTCAAAAATGTACATAAAGTGTGTTTGTTTCAATTGTATCTTTCAGCTGTTGACGTCTAGTGTCATTTGCGTTCTCAAGGAAAAAACCATGGGCCTCGGCTACAGCTGAGACGGAGACAGCCAGCAGATGAGATGCCGAAGCGCTATTTTGGCGATATAAGCCTGTTACTCGGGAAGGAAAGCTTGACAGGAGGGCCTGCGCCATTTTTCCGTGTGCATGTTTGCTCGTTTTTTCCCAGAATTCAGAAGTGCATCACTTTTGCTTTTTGCTCCAAAGGCTACTGGCACAGAAGCATGCTTGAAGACCCTGGTCACTGGCGACGGGTAACAACAAGCCGCAGTGACGAAGACCTAAATATCTCTGGCGCCTGAGAATGCTGGCACCATACTCCTTGAACGACTAGTCGCGCTTGACACTTGACGCAACAGCAGAAACAGAAGCGCGCGGAGAAACAGAGGCAAAGAAGACATACATAGTCTGCGATAGAAACAAAGTCACTACGGTGAAAACAAATATCTTCGTCAAAATTTTTAAGTGTGCCCCTGCGTCACCCCCGGAAACCAATCCTCAAGTGACTCGTCTAATTAACGGTAAGCATTTCCTTTTTTGAAGCACAGCTTTCACTTGCAAATTGCTGTTAAGGTAACATATTATTTGTGTAGCAGACTTTGATGGTTAGCAACCTGCTCGATATTCATAAAAACGTGTTATTGATTACTTTTTGTGAAAATATAGCCAGGATGCCGCGGATAAAATCACGCAAGAACACTTTTACAGAAAACCTGAGTCCGACGTTGACGGCTGGGCAGGACTGGAGGAAAAGAGAAAAAGCCGCGTTTCGCATAAATGCTAGAGGCAAAATTTCTAGAAAAGAACACGCTTACGAAGGGGGAAAGTTGAGCTATTAACAGTAAAGTCGGGATTAATCCGACGCTATAAACTTTAGAAGGAACGCAAAGACCTTGTGGCTGTCCTTCTCGAAGGACAAGATACAGACGAAAACATGAGCAGCGTTGCCAACAAACTGATGGCGATAAGTGCAGGACTTTATGCAATGAAAATAACGACGTTTATCACTTCCTTCGTTTACCATTACTATAATTATCAGCGTCGTTGCTGCCTTGATTTTCAGAAACGGCACCGTAAAGCGGGAAATTAAAGGAACTGTTACAGTGGATACCCGTTAATTTCAAGTCATCGGTTCCTTGAAGTATATTAGAAAAAACGAGTTCTTAACCGAGGTCAACTATATAAGTAACTTAGTCCGTTTCATGAAAAACTTTGAAATAATGTAATGCTTGAAATTAAGCAAGATGAAATTAACGGAGGTCAACTGTGTTTTATCTGACTTTACAGTGAGTTTCAGGATATTTGGGTAACTAGTTATAACATGTTATTGAGTACCAGAAACTGTGAACCAGATCGAAATACCAGTGTCAAAACACGAAATATTAAAAAGCAGTGGTCTTCAGCCATTCTAATACAGAATAAGCAAGCTGTGCTTTGACTGAAGTGACAGTAGAAAAAGGACCTTAATGACGTACAAGACTACCATGGATTCCTGAAGCAGTATTTCCTGTGTTTCCTTCAAGTTACCATCTCTCTTATCGAACGGAACCGGTACTCCCAAAAAGAGGAACGTATTGAACAGCATTATTTTATTGGTGAATACAGCACTGCGCATCGCTGTGCTGATAACATGTAATTTCGCTAATCCGTTTTGACTTGAATCCAATAAAAGGTAAGGTTTACAATCAGTGGTCGCTCGGTTGAAGATAATTACATATTTGCGATCACTGACAAAAAATAAGAGATTGTCATCTCATGCTCACCATGAGGGAATAATTCATATTTCAGACCATAATAGCTTTATGGCATGCTAAATAAAAGACAGTTGTCAATTAGGTTCCATTCAATTGATTTTTGACAGCGAAAAGGAGTCCTAAAAGGTAGCAGAAAAATTTCAAGTAATCAATGTGTTCAATCAAAAATCATTTTACGGACTTCAAAATTTTCCGTGCCCCCTTGACAGCCGGCACTGGAAAATAAAGTCGGATGAACCTGTGCCGACATGATTTATTGGCTATTCCAACAGACTAAACCAGTAGAACGAGGCCTATTAGTACCAGTTAATGCTCTTGTTGAAAAGAGATTTGCTTCCAGTTTTTCCAGCTTAAGCGACATATTGTAACTCTTTTTTGTGTCATTGTGTCTTAGTATCCGTCCTTTAGTTCTTTCCTCTGTTCGCTGATGTTTCACGCTCATATCAACATCTGACGTTGTCGGTGAGATATGGTCCAGCCTTGCAAAAAAGGAGCTGAAGCTTTTTGTATCCTGCATGGGGAGTCTGACGTGCTACGAAATTACCTAGCTGACAAGGAATGCGAAAACTCTACGGGAGTGCATAATCATTAAAAGATACGCAAGTCTAACAGGATGTGCGAAAGGAATATGGAAGAAATGTATGTCAAAATCGTGTATCATCTTGCGCAATTATCCTGTTGTATTCCACGTTGTCGCATGGTAAGTATTCGAGGGAACATATCAATACCGGTAAGCCCAATAAGACGCATTAGATATAAAGTCCTCATGTTTTGCTCGCTCCAGCTGAACAAGATAAAATGAGTAAAACGCGTTTCTGTCTAAAGAATTAATGGCCCTTACCTCATCCTGAATGTTCTTATGTATAACACACAAATAATCGACGTAGCTCATTTGGCCGTATGTCTCATCTTCGACAAGCGCCATGGCAAATTCGTGCTCCACATCATAACCCTGTCGCAAAACTTTCAGTGGCCGGACAGGATATCTTGTAATGACACTCTGAAGTCGTTGGCTGAGCGGATTGTCCAAGACAGGTATCTCTGTCTACTCCGAATCACGAAGTCAGAGCACGAATCTCCCATAGAACGTGTACCAGTCTCACCATGTTTGGATCTATTTGATGAACGTCCATAACCCCAAAAATGCTTTGGAGCGTCTCCGAAGACGTATTCTGGCCTACCCACAAATACTGAACATCTGGACCGTCTACTTTCAAATATCAGTAAAACTCTGTTGCCGAATGAGGCGTTATTCTGCTTGCAATGCACTTACCTACAAAGTATATTCCGGCTGAGTCCAGACGCTCGTAGGATAGCCGTTCCAGCGGCACAATATCCGAGTCGCACTTCAAATATGTCAATGACTTTTAATCAAGACCATGAATCTCCACGAATAAGCTTACCGCCAAGTGCGCGTGGATGGGGATCATTTGAGGGTAAAGCCATCGGATAGTAGTAGCAATTCCGGCAGACTTTAACTTCCGCATATTATGTACACGAGTATCGATATTGATGCTGCTATCTGCTTAGAAATTCGTTTAGCAGATTCTTTCTGTCAACTAGATATAACCTTCACTTCACCTCGTCGGAGAGCTGAACATTTCTTGAGAGCGAGCACATACAGGGGAAGTACTTTGAAAGATTCTGGAAGAATCAATTGACCGGCTGAAGCTGAAGACGCACAATGTTTCCGATACGCTGCCAAAATATGGGTGCATTCGCCGTCCAATTGTGTTGACAATTCTTGCGAAGTCTTTTGAGCACTTTGAGAAACAACTATAAGAAAATGTAACCTCAATCTATACCATGTTCGACGTTGGACAAAACTTTTAACTTACTTCGTTTCGAAACCAGGTTTATGCTGGTCTCCAGGTCAGCTTGTCTGAAAAGCGTACTGATGTCAGAACTCACTGGCAATTGAAGGTTATGGATACGGACTCGACGTTGTCCAGTCACAGTAGTATAAAGTAAAGCACATTGGATATAGGCTTCCGAATCATCCAGCTTCCCATCGTGCTTCAACGTAAATGCCACCGATTTTTCAGAATCGATACCGCCGAATTCAAGGTCGGTACTATTGTTCATGAAGAAGTTGCCGAATCGGTCGTCAACAGCAAGACCTACCAGTCAACGGTTAATATGCTGCTTGTTTTATATAGCCCACTTGGAGCTTTACCGTTCGAGCAGCGTATCCGTAGTGCTACATTATAGCCTTGTTCTCTGCATAGGCAATTGGTGAGCGCATTGATAAACGCCCTTTCATGTTTTTGCTTGTCATAATTTGGATAATAGTGGGTATCCCCTCCTGTCAAAGCCGGTAAAACTCCTAGAAACAAAACGTATTCAGTGAACATTGGCTTTCTTTTCTACCATTTGCTTTCCTTACCAAGAGTGCTTGCGTCAACGTAGGTGTTTACCGGAAACAGCCAAAGATCAACGCATACACCTTGGTTGACACATTCCTTGCCCATGGTGTTGTATAGGGTATCTTGCGGCGCAAATAATTGTCTTTCCTTCTCAGTACCATATAATTGAGGGTTATCACGAGGTTTCAGGGCTCCGGGACCCGCAGCCGGAAGCTGTGTTTGGAAAACGTGAATTTTCCCCCCTGTAGCTTTCTACAGTGATCCACTAAGTATATATGAAACCTTTAAGCCAGCTCACCATTTACCAAAGACAGCAGGCCACCTTTAATGGCTGACCCAAATACCGAGGTCGGAGTACGGTTCTCAGCAAACATTCTCGGCAAACTGCTCAATAGGTTTTCAATGACTGACCTAATACCATAACGCATCAACGGTTGAATCTCTTTACTAACTACATGTTTGCTTCGTTTACCGTGATTCGTGTGGATCGACGAAGAAACTATCCTCAGCCAAAGGAAGAAACATGTCATTGATATCAGAAACAACCATCATTTGCGCCTGCTTGACAGCCGCCTATATGCGTATTATGAGTAACACAAAATTTGACCCCCCCTCTCACGGACTTGTACCGATAGATTATAAAAATGAACCGTCTTGTCGAATGTCATAATAGCCACTCGAATTCCTTTTGGAAAAGCGGCTTCTGTAAAAAGAGTGCTTTGTAATGCTGTGCAGAAACTTTCGAGCATGCCGCTCTGTACTGAGCTTCCCGATACGTCGACAGCAAATAGGACACGAAGAGGGTTAGGTTTCCGAGTCCAATAGATCTCAGGAACCTCAAACTCTACTGTGCCCTTTTGCAGTTCAGGCCGTTCGTGGATGTCGAGACGTTGGCCGGACATGTCCAAATAAGAAAAATAATGCTCAGGGACTGATATTCCCGAAAAGCTAGATCAGATACCGAAAAGGTCAAAACGCCCGATAAGATCGCGCCGCCCTACCATTGTTCTCGAAGCCACACAAGTTACAGACGAACTTGCGCCCACCATCCGTAAAGCGGCAGGCTGGATTAATGTACCCTTTACACCTGTTACAGCGTACCGGTCCATCGAGACCCGTTGATCTGGCTAAGGGAACAGGCTCGTCCTCTGGATGCAATGCCGCTAACGGTTGAACCACTAAGCCGAAGGGTAAATGTGTATCCCGAACAAGATCATGCGTTTTCGGTAGCGTTCTGAGTGTGGCACGCATGAAACGTGGATTGCAGTTGCCCTGATCTATAGCTCGGAAGTTAGTCGTCGTCAAAGGCAACTGTGCCAGTGAACAAGTGCCGAAAATCTCTCGGTGATACGTCTCCGCGTCTGCAAGCTGTGCCTGGACAGGTGACGGTATCTGGTTCGGGTCAATCTTTGGTTTTGGGCGGTTCATCGGTCCTGATGTCAAAGCGGGAGTTGCGGGCTGCTGGCTGGCAGGTGGTAAATGTGGACCTGGAGGCCCTTGTGGCTGCTGATCGTTCAATGGCGCATAAACTCGTCTGGATCGACCGGGTTTCTGCTCAGTTTTTCCTGGATTCTGCTAAAACATGAAGATAAAGATAGGATACAGAACTATGTATGAGACATCATTGAAACCAACCAACCTGCTGAGGAGGACCCTGTAGGCTCAGGTTTTCCATGCCAGAAGAAAGGGAGTACCCTGACGAAGGCGCTGAATGTAACTGTGCGCCAGGTACTGTCGGTGGAGCAGTGGGTCGCATAGGCGCAGGCGCACCACCTAATAGCAAGACGAGCGGTTATGTATATGGACTACCCCTTGCAGAGCTATCGAACTCGATCCACGAACCAGGATGAGGTGGCGGAGGGCGACCAGCCAACGGCCGTTGCTGAGGACTAGCTCCGGCATTGGGCAGCGCATTGGGTGGCATTGCCTGCGGAAATGGAGGACGAAATCCAGGAGCAGGCGGCCGCTGCAGCTGTTGAGTCCGAGGTGACATCACGGTGCTTTGACCCGGCCCTGGAGATATCATGCCAGCCATATTAGGCGGTCTTTGATAAGGGGTAGGTGCGCCATTAGGCCGATTTTTGTACATCGCGTCATTAGGCCCGGACGGCCGAGGCAGCAGAGGTTGCTGCATTTTTGGATAGTGGTCCTATGGGCCAAAGGGAATGAGGAGTTTAAAAGTGCCATGCTTACAGGGCGGTCCAGCATTAGCCAATCGGACGATGCAGAACGCCGCTGCGCACAGATGCTTTACAGACTCAGTTCCCATCAAATGACGTACGGTCAGAGAATCACATGACATCCCGCAGACTCTCATTATAGGGTTTTGACAAGGCGAATCATTTAAGGACACAGCCAGAAAAAGGAGGGAGATACGTATGAATCGTACACGTTTGAGGGGTGATCAAAAGCCATAAAGATTCTGTCGAATGGTGAAGTCTACCGTTAAAGCGAAGACATGGCTGTTCCGACAGCTCAGTTGATACAATGCTTTCGGAACGAACCCGAAATCACCACGTTTGACATGGAGAACACCAATGACTACTTCAGTGCTTCAGAACAGGAATTAAGACAAAGCCAGAGATGAAAGGTGGAGACAACGCACAGCGTCATAATTCAATCAGATATATTCAGGTGTACGCGCTATGCAATTATTACGATTATTATTAACAAGAAGTGGTATCGGCTCGGGAATCGTTGAAGGTTTCGAGTAACTTTATCACACGCGATAAGAGGGTAGCATTATTGCTGCCGCTCGATTCTTCTTCCAACTTATTGATCAACGGATCATTCTTTAAAGATATCTTGTCAGTAGGAGACAAATCCATCCTTTTGTACAGCTTGTTTACCTTGAAAGCAGTAGCCAGATCTTTATCCACAAGGTTCACTGTCCTTTTGACACATTTAATATTGCCTGGTGTCTGTCTGGGGTTAAGAGGTCGCTCACCTGTTCAATTCTCGAACGAGTCGATGGACCAAAGGTGAAACCTACGATTGGTATCACTCACTGGATTTAGTAAGGTGAATCAGAGGAGATACAAAAAGTGGGTCGATGTCTTTTCTCACATTATCGTCATCAGCTACAGAAGCTTGCTGGCGCCGTCGCAATGATAATGACGGTGGAGCCTGCTTGGGTGGTAGCTGACCTGCGAAGATATAAGCGAGTGTATCTGGTGTCAATATTGGTGGTGAACCCCAGTGCTCTTCTATATTTCTAAGTATGTCTTGTACGCAGTCGTCAGTCAGGGGTCGGGCGGTCTGTCTGCTGGCAGTGTCGGAATCGGGTTCCGGCGTTGAAGGTATAGAGGGGTTGGATGGATGATTTATACAGACAGCCTGTGTCAGTGCCTGATTGGAGGAATTGGCTCTCTGGTCGCAAGTAGGCAGCAGAAAATACATGATTCTCGAGCATGAAAAGATGGAGAAAGAGAGAGAGAAAGAAAAGGGACAAAGAAAGTCCCGTCCATAGGTTTTATCGTAAAATGAGTCCCCAATTGCATTGGGATTCCGCAAGTCAAAAGTCTGCGCTTTTTTTATTTTCGAACAGTGCACAGCTAAATTTATACTGACGGGCTTTCACGGGCGTCAACGTTGGCCATGTTATCATTGGGTGACGATGTATGCCTTGGAGGGATAGGAGGCTTCTTGTCTTGGGACAGTAATGGAGAGGTTCTAGGCGGCAAAGCTGGTTTGTTGGTATCCTCGATTTTACGCTGCGGTACTGGTGGCGGTGGTGGTGATGGCGGTAAAGGCGTCTTCGTTTCGAGTCCATCCTCTCTCGTATCTTCTTCATTATTCACAGAAAGAGCTCTTTGACGCGGTGGAAGTGGTGGACGTGGTGCAGCTCCTTCTTCCTGATAGCGAGCCGGCTTGGGTGGCGGTAATGGAGGGGGATATCTTTTGATTCTCGGAGTCTCTTGAATAGCCACGGCTGCTTCTGGTTCGCTCGAGGAGACGTCGATCTTCGGAACATGTGCGTGTTCCTCCTGACTAGCAGAACCTTGGCTCTCCGTCTTCAGCACTTCGGGCTCCTTTTCCTGACTCTTTTCCCGAAGCTCACGGGTCACTTCCTTTCCCTTTTGCCATAACGTTTCGGCCTTGTAGTAAAAAGAGCCTTTCTTGCTTTCGCTACTTATTGATCGCATCTCTTCGCTCAACTCGGACTTAAGATGGTTGAACTTGGACATGAGACTCTTTTTGGACGATGTAGTAGAGCGAGCCGATACTGATGCAATTTCGACGTCCTCTTCCAGAAGTGCTACTGACTTTTCAGACGCACTATCGGATCCTTTTCTACCTTTCTTTCGGCGAAGCCCCATGGAGCTGGGCCATCGAATAGAGGATGCAGGTGTTGATGTAGCGATTGCTGTATCACTTGAACGTCGGCTTTCGACCGACGCTAATGAAGATGTTTCCGGATGAATACCTGACTCTTGTATCTGTGAAAAAGCAGTATCGGTTAAAAGGTCTGGCGATGATCTAGACACATCTGGCTCTGGTCCAGCCACGTGCAGATGTTCTCCCATATTCTCAGATTCGGCGCGTCGCACAGGGGCCTTCTTGTCCAATTCATTCGAACGCATGCGTCCAGGTGTACCAAAGATTCCTGAACCTCGTCGCGATGATGGTCTGCTTAACTCCTCCGTCGTCTCTGCTTCTTTTGGTTCCGCGGTAAGTGTAGACGTGCCAGTCATCTCTGGCTTTTCCGGCCGGATTTCGCACCGAGGTATCTTTTCACCAAAGATGCCTCCACGCCCATCCATATCGAAGAACGGAAAGTCATCCATGTTGGGTAACACCATGGTTTCTGCGATGACTTCGTTGAATTTTGCCTCGATAGCATTTGTAACTAAGTTGAGTTTAATTTGTTTGTCCGAAACAATGGGCTTGATAGCAAGTTCCATGTGCGGTTTTTCGTAAAAGCCAAGCCAGAATCTGTTTGTCGGTGGTGCCTTTATCTTGAAGAGAAACTTTCCAACCAATCGCTTCAATGTGACAGACAGAACAAGGTGAACGCGTATAGGTTTCATGCGAGAGGAATAGTTCCACAGGAAATCGGTTTCAATTACCACGCACAGACCACCTGCGTAATCCACATGCGCCTCTGCTTCTAAATTGCCATCGATGCCAAGAGACACGAGCTTCGGATGGGTAAAGTACGGAATGGCGTGCCCGACGTGGACGTTTTGAACGACAATTTCATCCAGTAAGCTAGGTCTTCTCATCTTCCTGATTTTCTTTGTGATCCTCTCTTCAAAGTATCGCTGCACCTTTTCGGTCTTGTAGACACCCAAAAAGATGCGACCCATAATGGCATTAAGCCACTGGACTTGTCTCTGATCAGGATCCTTTTGTATCGTCGTGATCAAATCCTGCATCGCAGAAACATCAAAGTGTGTCTCGTCAACGGTTTCCACCTGCGCTTGGTCGGGTGTATCGGTCATAAACTCGGACGCCGCAATAAGTGCGAAATACCAATCCTCTTTGTCAATGGCGCGTCCGCAAGTCAGGAAAAGATCGCGTTCCAATGACCAATAGCTGTCGGGTCCGTCCAGCAGGTTCGTATCTGTCTTGCTCTTTAGTATTCCAGTCGCATCACCAGTTGGCCTTTTTCTGAGCTCTGTATCCGTAGCCTCTAATCCATTAATAGTAGCACGTCGGTGCTTTGGCCGCAAACGGATAGCCGTAGACCGGTTAAATAACTCGTGGTCTCGCTTGCCTTCTGGATAAATTGATATCACATAGTCATGCACTGGCACAATCAATTTACAATCAAGCTGCTTGTCAGAGTCGTACAGAAACAGCGTCCCGTGCTTGAGAACTCCGTAGACGAGGTCCTTGGGCCGTTTGGCCTGGCCATTGTTGCCATTCTGTAAACCCGACATTAGACGGCCATTGGTGGTGGCCTGAGTATCAAAGTGATTCGTCAAGCGAATCCAGCCCCCTTTGCCCTGTTCCTTGTTGACGTCTTCATAAGGTTCGTCGGGATATATTTGATTGCCATTACTTGAATGCGATTTTGGCTCTTTGGAATCGGCAGTTCGGAAGAATGTGTATAGGGCAATGAGAAACAGCGCAGGTAGAAAGGTCAAGCCACCGCATAAGTATATGGCTAGGAATGTAGCAAAAGATATCATGTTCGAACCAGGCGTCAAAACAAGGGGAACAAGGAGAACCACGAGGCAGCCCGCGTCAACCAGACGGCTTGGGTATGGTTTGACGTGGGCGTCTTCAAGGAAAAGTGGGCTTGGAAAAAGTCCCCGCACATGCCTATTGGCAATGCGGACATTTTCAAATCCGGATGTCAACCACGTCGCACAGAGCCCCTTTTCGGAACCAGATACTGCCATTGGACGCGGAAACGCGCAACAGCAGGAATGAGCTGGTATCTACTGCTACGTCTTTCCAGTGTTATTTATGGAATCATATAGATACAACAGAAGATCTATTTAAAGCTTCTGACGAGCACTTTCTGTAATTTCAATAACGACTTTGCCAAACTGTTGACCATTGCTACAATATTGTACGTTAAATGCTTGACAGTGTATCCGAGATGGCCTTCCAGAGCTACTTACTTCAAGAGATCAATTGACTTCTCAACATTTTCTTGAGTCAAGCCTTGATACACATGAGACACTACTGGCTTAATTTTGTGCTTTTCAACGAAGGCCACCATTTCCTTGAACTCGGCTCGCGACCCCATAGTAGAGCCCACGACATCAATATTCTTCAGGACTTGAGTCATTGTAAAGCTAACACCAGTCGGACTTGCCGTCTGTCCATATTGAGCAATTATACCGCCCGTGCGCATCAGACGTGCATATTGCCCAAACAGTGGACCGCCCGATCCATCGACAACAGCCGAGAGCAAGTTATCACCCAGCAATTTCTTTAGCTCCTTCATACAGTCAGCTGCAAAAACCATTGAGAAAATGAATAGATAAAACTCAAATGTGTAGCAAAGTATAGTTACGGTCTTTGTAATTAACGCCGCCCTTGGCTCCCAATTCGACAGCGCGTTGTATTTTATCAGGACTGGAAGAAGTTACATAGACATGCGCACCGGCCGCCACTGCAAACTGTAAGGCTGCCAATGCAACGCCACCGCCAATCCCGGTTATGAGAACATGATCACCTGCTTGAACTTTAGCCTTCGTAAAAACGGCCCTATGACATGGGTAGGTTAACGCGTCGCAGTGGGCGATGTTTCCATGATATTCCTAGTTTACCTGTAAGCAGTAAGACCTGCTAAGGGGAGTGCGGCCGCTTCAGCGGTTGTCAAATGTGCCGGACAAGGCACAAGCTCCTCGCCATCCACATGGATGGTCTCCGCAAATGTGCCTGGAAACAAATTTCTCCTCCCCTTTAGCATGGGTGCACTGTGTACCTGAGAGCCGCGTCGGGTTTACCAGGGCAAGGCAAAAGGCCAAGAATGCGGAAAGCGCCTTCAGGGCCTCGGGGATCTGAGATCCAGTTGCATCCAGGGTTGATCAGGACGCGTTGTCCAACTTCTATATTGGACGAGCCTTTTTGCATAACGATGCCTACTCCGTCCGAGCCCAGGACAGAGCCGTGGACGATACCAGGATACAAGCCCTTGAGAATCCAGACATCACTGCGGCTTCGAATTAAGAGTCTTTTTTTTTGCAATCCCAATGTCGAACAAATTGCTTTACCGATGATTAAATGCTGCAGCCTGAAGCTTGACGACAGCTTCGTTGATTTTAGCCTCGGCAGGCTCGAAATCTTGCACTTGGAAGCCATTTTTAAACGACGAATTTGGCTTTGGTTTATCGGTGAGGATGACAGCAACCATGATAAGTACGGAAAAAGCGCGTTCCTGTTAGTCAGCAATTCCCCAAGTGCCAGGATAGCAGAGAGTTGTGTCGGAGCATCGCAGATATGAAACCATGCCGCTCCCAATGCAAACCTGGAAACACTTGACCATGATGTCCAAAGTGGTACAACTTCCTACGAGCACAAACGGTGCAGGATTCAGAACTATCTACAACGTATCTGTAATCATACAGATCATGATATCCTTAGCTTAACTCAATGCCTTTCCAATGGAACGCCCTTTTGGCGAAAACAGGAAGAAGTTTGATTTGCATTCTTGCTTACAGCCTACTTCGATTGAGGTTATGCCGCTAAGACAGTCTCTCCATTCTGTATTTGGTTGACGTTCCAGTAGTTCAATGTTCTGCCAAGCTATTAAATGCTCATAACGGCGTAGTGGGTGAAGCTATCTATGCTGATCAGCTGCCCATGCCACTCATTAGCGGTAGTGATGCAAATAGCTTTACACATCGGGCAGCGAACCTGGGAGATCTTGCAGATTACACCTTACAGGATCAATCTCGACGAAATCACGGCAGAAGGCGTAGCCTACAATGTCGGTTTCTCTGCATTTGCCAACTCTCTTTTCGGTTAAAGGTTCCATTATCCGTCAATGGGTTTGAACCGAGTCAAGAAGCAGTACGGCAGCGATCTTGCTTTTGTGTACAGTGTTGCTTGCAATATTTGCCTGGCATTGCAGGTGAAAATGTCACTAAGCTGCCTTCATATTGTGATAGCAATGTTTCAGCCACCCTGAAGGGCTGCTGGTGGTGGTACGCCCCTGGCTTCAGGCGTATTCCCATGTGTAAGGCTATCCTGCCCGCTGTCAGGTAGTGTCATTCGCGGTTACAATCGGATTTGGCTTGAGAGATCGGGAAAGCGCTTCTGAACAGTGCTCTAGAGGATTCTCTCTTCAAATCTGTCAGCCAATCGAAGACGAGCCTCTGTTACCGATCCTTTGCATCGAAAGTGAGAGTTTTTGAAGAAAGCGTCAGAGAATGCGCTGGTCAGTTCTTCAAATACGTGCGTGCTCCTGGGAGAAGCATCTTGCGTTGATATCACTCAATTGGATATCTTCTTTCGGGACGATAAAGACGTCGACGGCTCGTTTCACCAGCATTGTCCCACTCATGAGCTTGATCCCGCAGCTACACCATAGCGTCCTGCAGCTGTGTAGAAGATGCGACATCCTTTTTTCAACAAAGTTTTCCGGAAATGATAGTAGCAAAAGCCAAGAGCAGGGGCGATCATGGTTGACTTCATGGGCTCTTAGTCTTTTTGGTCCGTCCCACGAAGCAGTCCGGCGGAAAGCCACTCACATTCTGGACTGAGCGGGGGACAAGGTCAGGCCAAAGCGTAGGAACTGAAAAACCGAAATGTACCCAGAAAATTCCGGTCCCAAAACCTGCACAACCTAGCGGGTTTTACGCACTGTAGAGAACTGTAATGAAGAAGATGCAGTAAAATGCTGTTTATCATCAGCCATTTTTGCAGACCGAGGGAGCAAAAAGTGTTCTTTAAAGAGCAAGTCAAGGAGTACAAAGTGAAAAGCGCGTAAAGTCTTTTCCATGTGCGCATTTTTTAAAGAAAAAATCCAATATCTGGCGTCTCTTAATATGGCTTCAGCACCGCCAACATGCTATTTTTACGCTTCGTTTTGTCAACTTGACCTTCATACTTTGGCCGCCAAAATTTCTTCAAGAATAGACTTCCACATATACGTTGGAACAAGGCATGCAGGGAGCAAGAACGAATGAGGGGGCTCTGGACTCTTCATTAACACCATAAAGTTTTCGGTACCCCATGCATTGCGTGGCGGAGATTGTCATCAATGAATGGATGGATCAAGTGTAACATACGGCCAAATGCGACGCAACGAAGGGTAATTGTCTAACCGGTGGGCCTGGATACAAAGGGCATGATTCGTATGCATAAGATGATAATACAGACTCAACGAAAGACGAAACGTGTTTGTTCGTTCATAGCTAGTGTTATCAACAGGGAGAGGAATGCAGCAGACATGCCACGAACTTGCAGCGAGCACCAATGTCGATCAATGTGCCCCCGTCCGTTATATCACCTTCTTTTGATGGCGCGGACGAAACACAGCCATGTTCCCTGTGAGAAAAGGGAGATTTCTCATGTCCCACATAAGTTCTGTGCAAGACGATGTCAAAAGGTGACCTAAAAAAAGCGGCAGACCTTTGCTTTCTCTCTTTAAATAGAGTTTGTTCTCTTTCTTCCATCAATTTCTCTTTTTCATTACTATTTTATACATTCCTTCTCTACTTGATGGATGAGCCCTTTGTCTACGATCGGATATGTGTCGATGGCAAATGCCACTGCGATTGGAGAGTTAGAATATACGACTGCGAAGAAGAACATGCCATGTACATAATTTATATCATCAACGCCGCGTTCTCGGCTCTTGTGACTCTCATGGGTACAAGATAGATTACACTCATTCGGAAACCGTTAACCAGTCTAATTGAGACGAACAATACATTTATAGGAGCAATCATTCTATTCCACCGTGTTATTCTCAAGGGCCATGGATTCTTTGAAGTAAATTCACCAAAGGGTTGCTTGCGACCGAAACCAATCGACTGCATGCTCTTGCAGCTTACCATCTTCAACTTCTGTAAGTTACACAGCGCGTGCACTTGCGGTCGGATGACAGACTAACTGTTCACGGTAGTGCGTCTCCTCACTTCGGTGTTCCTTGTGACAGGCGTTGCAGCGAACAATAACACAGCCAGAGAATGTAAATGCAGAAGGTCGGCCTGTTGAAGTTACAGGATATCTCATCTGTACCACCTATTTAGTTATCTTTGAATTTGCCTGGCCGTTTGGGTACGGTGGGTTCGCCTTGTATCTCGTTGGCATTGCGCAAACGTTGGCAGATGTATGTTGGAAGAATTAATTCCCCGGATGTGTCACCGTGCTAATGCGTGAGTCTTGTTGTTAGAGCCATACAGCGATTTCCAGCGGATGGCTGCCTTCCCCGATTGTTGTCGATATCATCGGCTCAGCTATTTTCCTGACGCCATTTATCCTCAACGTTTCTTGTGCCATAGCAACGGGTGCTGTATCGTCACATAGTCAATACGCAGCAGACGCGCTCGCACGGACCCACTACGTTCTCTGGTTTGTCCATTGCTGCGATCTTACTGCGGCCGTCTTGTTCTCGGGTACGAAGCTTGTTCGCATCTTGAACGGTCATCTAGCCAAGATTGCTCCTGGAGGCCCTCGATACGAGGCCATCAAGACCGGTATTTTCAAGGTTGGCTCTTTGAGCCCGCTATACATGCGTGTGCATGCAGTTAACTAACAGTATTCCATACAAAAAAGATACGCGCAGTGATGGGCACCATTGCGCTATGTCTGATGCTATTTGCTGTTCAATGCATCCTGTACGGTATATTGCGCTATCAGATTTTGACCAGCACACCTGGTAGCATTGTACTGTCTATATTTTGGACCTATCTAGGTCCAGCTGCATGTTTCTGTGTCGAGGTCGCAGTGATATTCAAGTACGTTTCCTGGTATCATCAGCGGCTAGTTTGATACCCTGACAACTAACTGTCTCGATTCGTCTAGTCCTAACACCAACGGGGGCAATCTTTTGAAATTCGGCAAGACGTCTTCGAACGAAAAGTCATCCGCAAACGCTTATGAGACCGATTATTCTTCGGCGGCATGCGGTCCAAACAGCCACGAGCACTCACGTATGCCTATCAGTCGTGGAACATTAGAAGAATTGAAACAGCAGCACCAGATGCTTACCTTTCAGCGTGACCTTTCGGAACAGTCCGGTATGAGTTCTCTCGACGACACTGCAAGTAACGATATGGGTAATATTCCTCTTCGGACCGTTTTGCCTGTACCGCCTAGGCCAATGCATAAAAAGCCAAAGGAGGCACCGACGGTGTTCGAAGAAGAATCAGCCATCGACCACATGACCTACTCTTCGCGAACAAGTCTCGTGAACGATTCACTGAAGAGAATATAGCATCGACTTTCGTTTTTTTTTATCAACTGAGCATTCCCAGCACCAGGAAAAGCCCTCTGTCTATCTCTCCTGTCATACAATCACAACTCCGCGTGGAACGCTTAGAGCAGACAAAACGAAAAAGACAGCATCTTCCGTTGACGAAGATCCGTTCATACCCCATCCTTGTTCCTTTTTGCTCTGGATCTCTTTCCTTAGAATCAGAACCTAGTAATTCTTAATCCATAAAACAGCTTTCATCCTGACAAACCCCCACAACGATTTTGTGGTACCTCCAACACGTGCAGTTGTGTCCACGTCCCGCGTAATAATAGAAAGCAAAGCATGCAAGACGACGTGTCGCGACGTCATGTTTCGATGCGGGCTGCTATGACATGGAGGGTCGAGTTCGCCCTGGGGGGGGGGGGGGCAAATTGAGTGTTTTCGTGCGGTTATAATCTATCATAAGCGAATCCGTGACGGAAACTTGAATACCGGTTGTACGGGTCTCGCTCATGTGTATGACAAAGGAGGACAAAGGAGCTCTGAATAACTGAAAGTAAGGAACAATGTAGGTTCGCTTGAAATATTCTGCCGTGCCGTATGTGTCCGTGCCTCGCAAGGGACATGTTACTGCGTGTAGTCTCAACGGCAATCCGTCTTTATCGATTCTGAGGGGAAAAAGGAAGGTATGTGCAGATGTCAAGGAGTCAGACTACTGATAGACCAAGCTTATAGATTTTCCTGTCGTTACCTGTGGCACTGTGACACTAGATGCAATAACTGATGAATAAATACAGAGCACGTTAATCACGTAGCAAATCCATGCTATGAAGCTGCATTTTCTTCTCTTTGGTGCGTTCAATGGACAGGTCTGTGTGCTGCTAATATGCTTTTTCATGTTGATGACGACACGTGGTTCAGGCCAGCCCTATAAATCTCAGAAGCATAAACTCTGACCGGTGGCACCAGCATAGGAAATCTATATTCATTATCGAAGCATCTTAATGGAGTCCTTGGATGCCAAAGGTTAGTTAGAAGATTCTTAAGTCAGTTGAAATAAACAATGCCAACTGGAATAAAATTTCTGTCCCGCTGCCATGCGTGTGTGTCGACCTTTTTCTTTTATATTCCAGAAAATGATTCCGTCAAGCAGCAATCGATCAAGCTACAGAAAGGAAGAATATTACGACGATATATATTTTGACACGGACGAAGAATATGAAGAAGACCAGAACAATGACGAAGATCTGGGGCGATCCCCAGGAATCGGCCTCATTGGTCAGCAGCCTAAACGATCGTCTTGTAGGTCTTCATATGAATCAGGCTCAATGTCGTACTCAAACTAAAGCGTTGTTTTATAGCCAAAGTAGATCGCCGAATACCCAGCAATGACGAATTACTATACGATCCCGAAATGGACGATCGGGACGAAGCGTGGGTCATTGGGCAGATTCAAAGTAACTATGCATAAAAGCCTCCTCGCAGATTCGGGGAAACTAACAGAAAATTTCGTTATTTATTTAGAGGCAGCACCACCCGGAAAAGCACGGAAAGAGGCGCGAACAGACGCTGTACTAACTTGTCCCATGTGTTTCTCACCCCTGTGCTACAGTTGTCAGAGGTAAGTTTCATATTATGACGACAGTTTTCATATATGTTGTCTGATTTTCTCGTCAATAGACATGAACGGTACGCAAACCAATACAGAGCCATGTTTGTCACCAATTGCAAAGTAATTCGAACGGAGCGATACCGGTATGCACCAAGCCAGACACGACGGAAAAACCAAAAAGCAAAGAAGAAAGAAAAACAACAGGAGGAGAAGAAGGAAGAAGAAGAATCAGATGAATCCTATTACGTCGTCAAGTGTTCTACGTGTGATACGCATGTGGCCATGATGGACGAAGACGAAGTATATCACTTCTTTAACGTTATCGCCACATGAGCCAAGAAGAACAAAAGACATTCCTGCTTCTGAGTTGCAATGCCAAGCAACATGACAAACTCCGCAACATCTTTGCCTTTGTGCCGCCAACTTCTCGGCGTTCTGGCTGATACTTCGTTTTGTTTCTTTCTTTGTTTCCTTTATTTCTGCTGTTCGTCACCTGACTCAATCCATTCAATTGCTTTATTCAAACAATGAGCTGGAAGGTGGGAAGCTGGCGATGGTCATTACGAACGTTTGTAGTCCAAAAAGCTCATTTCAACCTGCTCTGTGCACCTGTGTTCTGTACCAGGGTTTGCAAAAAGCAGTGAGCCGTTTGCCGCACCAAATTTTGTCCAAGAAGTCGGAAGGTGATTTCGCTTGCTAGTTATCCCCGAACGAATAAAGAAAATTGATCTTTTCGTCGATACAGTGACAAGGGACCAAGACTTTATAGCTTTAGAAAAACGTTTCAATGAAGCCTTCAAGATTGCTGAGAAGCTGGAAAAAGACAGCGAGGCGTTCCGAGACAGTGTAGCCGGTATGGCCTCTATGGATTGTATCACCATTGTGTTGTACGTGGGGATTTCACTGACTAAGAGCAACATAAAGCACTGTTGACGCACCAAGCAACAATGGCATCTTTTTTGACAGTCATCTATGATACACATTTGGGACAGCAAACCAGTGAACACGGGGTTCAGCGTCGCTTCCAACAGACACCTGCTGCAGCTATGCAAGCAGCGAATGATGCCGAAGCAGCAATGGCATATTGTCGGGAAGAAGTGTTGCCAGAATTGGTAGGCTTCCAAATAGAAGAAACAAGAAGTGGTACACAGCACGAATGAAATTTGATAGGATGCTATAGATCGAGACGTCATCCGGCCCACCATCGAACTGCGAGAAGTCATGAAGGTTATCCAAAAGACCATTACAAAACGTAACCACAAGATGATCGATTTTGACCGCCATCGGTCAACTTTGAATAAGCTTAAGGCAAAGGAACAGCGATCTTTTAGCGAAGAAAAGCAGATATTCAAGGTAAAGACAAAGAACAATGACGCAATCGAGAAACAATGGCGAACGAGTTATGCGCACACGCAACAATAGGTCGAGCAGCAGCTAGAAACTGCCACTCAAGACTACGAATACCTGAACGATATGCTCAAGCAAGAACTTCCCCGGTTTTTCCACCTGCGGGCTCAATTCATTGAACCTGTCTTTGAACGCTTCTATTTCCTGCAATGCAAAATTTATGGAATGATTTATGCTCGCTGTTACGAACTGATTCATGCCAACGAAGCACATTTTGTCACACACGCCATGTCCCTTGAAGATGGTTACAACTGGCGTATCTCTCAACGAGACGTGCGGTCCGAAATGGAGAATCTGGACCTGCTGAAGTCAGGTGGCAAAGCATGGCTAGCGGCTTCCGGTGGGCAAAACAATTCTAAGCTTTCGTTGAAGGAACGGGCTGCTTTGCGGCAGCAACAACAACAACAACAACAACAAGAGAATGGAAGTGGTAGCATGGGATCACCACCACCTCCCTATGGTTCACCTGCTGGGGTCACTCTTGAGTCGTCACCAGTCCAATACGGGAAGAGTGATTACAACGGTGCTCATCAGCGCTCTGCCTCACGATCCGGTCCTGCCCCGCCGCCACCTCCACCCATCGCCAACAAGTCCAACGTCCAATATGTCGTGGCGCTTTATGATTACGAAGCGCAGGCAGAAGGAGATTTAAGCTTTAAAAAAGACGATAAGATTGAAGTCATTGAAAGGACGGCAGACCAAAATGACTGGTGGACTGGTCGTTTGCGAGGTGTCACTGGCGTTTTTCCAGGTAATCTGTTGCTACGAGGATGACAAGTGGCCTCTTTTATTAAACTATTCGTCATAGGCAATTACGTAGCAGAGCTGTAGCCTTGATTATACTATTTACCTTGTACAGTCTCATGTTGATTTGTATGATATCTACAAAGTAATCTGTCCATACACATGTGTACCCTGCACGGTACGCGACAAATTTTCTGGTTAGAGAAGCAGGTTTTAACTATCATGGTGATACTGCATCGCGCGATGGCTTAGCATGTCAAGAGGTATAATATCCATTGTAATGGCTTGAAAGCAGTAGCTGGATCACATGAAGCCATCCAATCCGTGCGAATTGAGAAGGTTGTATCATGTGGCAACACCTAACGCCTAACTTACATTTGTTTGCACTTCGTTTTATTATCAAGCTAAAGAAACTACAGAGAAAACATTACACAGAAAAGGAAACAAGAAGGGGAAAAACGCATTTACAAGAAGTGAGAAAAGAAAGAGAGACAGACAGGAGTTCAAAGGTATTGGTCGGTTGTAAGAGTGTAATGCACGAAGCGTGCCATATAGGCTGCGTCACAACAGCTTAGCAATTTCTGATCAATGTGATACTGGATTTCACGAAGAACATCTTTAGCTGGAGGACGGGTGAACCAATGAGGGTCAAGCAACCAAGCGACCAGTCCACGCATGTACATTGAGGGATAGCTGTAGACAAAGGTCGGGCTGGGCTCACTGAGGATGGTTGCAAAGAGATACGCGTCGTCAGGAAGTGGATGATGAGGGGGCACCCGATCCATCATTTCAATTATTGCGATTCCCAAGGACCACATATCGATCTTTTCGTTGTATGGCTCTTCACGAATCACTTCGGGTGCCATCCATTTACATGTTCCCAGGCGCTGAAAGTTGACTCGATTTGTGCGTGTGGATAAACCAAAGTCAGCTAGAAAAATAGTCAGCAAGAATGAAGGGACATGTTCACTTCTGCTGTTGCCTTACCGAGTTTAATTTGACCATCCCAACCGATCAGCAGGTTTTCACACTTGATATCACGGTGAATGTACCCTTTGCTGTGCAAGTGAACAAGTGCTTTCAGCACCTCGCATGTAATGTAGATCGTGCATTCTTCGGGCAAGCCGCGCTGGCAGAGGACAGCAAAGACCGAACATCGCATCAGATCCATAGTTATCCAGATATCGGAACGCCACAGGGTCACCTCGCGAAGTCGGACCAGGTTGGGATGGTCCATTGCCATGATACGGAGCTCTCTGACGACCGCTGTGCGATACGCTGGGTCCGGGTAGAGATGACATCGTTTAACGGCAACCACGACGTCCTTCTTGTAACGGTGCACGGCGCCAACGACAGGACCATTGACACTAGAAAGAAATAATATTGTGTGACATGGGACATGCATGATTATCTCGATGTTTCCTTTTGCATTATTTTGATCTCACCCTGCGCCAAGTTCCGTGAATCCTTCGTACTTGTTGTATGGGTCGAGTGTTGATACAGTGGTGCCGGGCAACGCTTTACGCAGTTTACGCTCAAATTTGTTCGCCGACCGAACCAAGGGAGGCAACTGCGGGATATCCGGACAGATACCGGCTGGTTTCCAAGGCCTCTTCGAGATGTTTTTTTGGGGATCGGAGGCTCTGAGGCTGCACGTCTGACCACTTGGAGCAGGCTCGTACTTTAAGAAACAGTCGTTCCCAAAGATGTTTGGAATCTCAGCGCGTCCGGGTGAACGCCACTTCTTCTGGTTTACCAAATGAATAAGAAGGAACGCGTCTGAGAGAAAGATTAAGCGCTTTACCTTGACTGGCTGCGAGGCTGTAGAGGTGACGGATGCTCGGCGCAGGCATCCGGTAGAACGACGTTTCATCCCCATGTTTATCATCAAATGACTATTGCCGAGTTTGCGTGCGGCCAACTGCTGACGACGGCTATCAGCTGTGGTCGACGACCTGGTTTCGCGAAGATTGCTCAGAGAGCTGCGCTTTGTTCCCGTCAAGCCACGCTATAAGTCATCATCCGTCAAAATTGGCCGTCAAATGGGGAAAAAGGGGTATTTCTTACTTTGGGTGTGTGCGGTAACAGTGATGCTCGTCCACTTGTCGTTGTTGTCGTAGAAATTACGCGGTTGTTACCGGTACCTTTTGGTGTGTCGAGCTGGTGTTGTTGATGTCTGTAGTGGCGTAGCATCTCGAAGATGTATAAAGGCCTTGAAAGCCGAGCCGTTACCTGTCCGGAAGGTGGAAAGGGGAGAAAAAAACAAGACGGAACGGAACAAAGAGAGAAAGAGGAGCAGAAAAAGAAGGTGGGGTATTTATGCAAGGACCGCTCCTTTCACGTCCAATCGATCTCTTCGCGCTCGTTTGGTTAAAGTTCTTATCATGTCTATGGCTTATGACGATCAACAAAGTTTGTCACTAGAGGAAAGGGTATGCCTAGGTGGCGTAAAGATCTCACTTGGACCCCTCCGCTTATTTAAAAATTTTCGCGTCTCATATAGACAAATTACAGTTTATGCTCATATGCCCAATCTGTGCATCGCTCTGTACTCTCGTTTCGTTTGTTTACATGCATGGCTGCTTGTGGATATTGGTCACTTTATTGCAAATCACAAGCTAGTGCTCCACAACCCATAGAATCCAGCTCATGGCGGGCATCTTCTCAGTGTAAATTCTTTGCTAGGGCTCCTTTTAAAACATCACGGCCGAATAAGGTTAAAAAGAGTGATGTTACTGAAACAGTGCGAGCGTAATTGACTATCCCGTGGTGTTGGCTTATCCTTCGCCACATATGCTGCTTTTTTCCTTCATGGGGCTGTGTGAAGAGCCAGCTGAAGGTAGGCGTGGCTATTCGCGCATAGAAATTGGCTTTGCTCTTAAACGAAGAATCATCCGCTCTTCGCCGTATGTCATTATTCAAATGCCTCGATGAACACTGCATATTAGGAACAATAGTAGTAATACTACACAGCCTGCAAACAAACGTGCAATATGCGCATAGAACTAAGGAGAAAAGCTTCGGAGAAGGGAGATGCCCAGAAGATTGGGAAACGCCCAAACCATGAAACTTTATTCTAATCCATCTAAACGAAGTAGTCAATAACTCCTCTCTTATGATCTCCTTGCAAAGTGTAATATAACGAATCGGTACTTAACTTTAAACACTTCGGGCTCTCGAGCATTTACTGAAAGATCTTTCTGAGAAGACCATGCATGAGACGGACAAAACCTTCTCGGGCGTGTTACACGAATATGACTACATGATACCTTGGACTTGCCTTATCCTTGTGCATTGACGCATCAGAGCCGCCCGTGATACAAGGAACCTGTCAATGGAACAACGTCCGCTGTATAATGTTGCTTGATGTCGATAAATCTGGACTTTGCTTCGTTAACTTTGTCGTAATATGACGTTCGCTACGCGATCCTCAAGTTCCACAGAAAAACTAGCTTACTGAGTTTCATAGTTGTCCTAGGTCAAGTGAGGCCCACGTATCATTTGCACTCTGATACCAAGGTACCTATTGCAATATTGATCCTGAAAAGGCACTTTCACCCATATATCTGTGCCATGTCATTTCCATCGATCCGCAAGCCTTATCAACCTACTCCCTGGGAGTATTTCATGCGCACTGACGGGTCTATGTCTGTTCCCGCTCAACGAACGACCGATAAATGACAGGAAAAGAGCAATCTCGTACTTTATTGCAAATGGACAAAAAATATGATGGTTTACCCGTAATTCTATTAAATGAATGTAAGGACATGGTCATTGGAAACCTTTATGATTCCTTTCAAATAAGCTTGCTGTTGGTGCCACTTGCTGCATATAAGTTCACGCACCTCGCTAGTTGATAAACTTGTGCTGTTACCTCAATCACTGGCGCTTTTAAAGACGCTTTGATGAATTTTTTCTGCTCTTTGGGATAGCATCATACGTCTTCCGGTCTCGACCCTGTAGATCCAGGAGAAAATGTGCTCAAAGTCCTGTACACGAAACCCGAGTAACGGAAATTTCGGTGTTGAACAAGCTTTACGATGCCAGCTCGTACAAACCCTGAAACTGCTGGTCCCTCCTTGAAACAGGGCTTTGTGCCTGTATACCTTCGGGCGTTCGATCTACACAGGATGGACATATCGCATATAATCCAGCCAGTAAGGTCCAACGAGGCCTTGGATACTGCGCCTTTGCATAGAGACTGAATACAGTTAGCCGGCAGAAAATTCATGCGACTTGCAACTCGTACAGAGTTAAATATTTGTTACGTTCAGAGTCAGCAGAACAGTGCAGAGATTTACTCAGTACACGAGCCAGCAAGTTTTGTAGGCAGCACGGAATCGATGCACTGGTGACACAATGGACTGCAAGTAGGACAGCCGTGCAAGCTCTTCGTGTCGTTCATTGATCTTTGCTCCAAGAACACTTTCTACCGTTTCTAGCGAATGTGCAGTCCTATCTAAGAGGTTTAGAGTATCATCACAGTGCTAGTAGCCTTTCAATTTGCCCTGTGTATTGACGTTGAAACACCAGAGGCATGAAACAACTGACTAAAGACAAGAGTAGGGTAATAGCTGCTGTTTCATCAGCAAGTTGACGACGGTTTGGTCAATTGTATAAGAAAAACATCCTCCGTGCCAAGTTAGTGCCATTGAAGTTTCAATCAGTGTTTTGCGTCAGATCTCTTTAACGTTTCCTCTCTTTCGCGCAAATGAATTGACTGCTCCTGCGTGGCACAACTTTGGCAAGTAGGACGAGTAGTACGAAGATGTTATGTAATGGAAAGAGGAAGGGAATAACGATAGATTTTGCGTGTAGGCATAAAGGCCAATGCCAGTTCTCTTTCGTTCAAGATTTCCTATTATAGGATGATGTTTTCTTTATGTGGTTTCTCGGATGCATCCTCTTCCGGGGCAAAAATGTGAGAGGCATCAGATGTATTAAAAGGAAAACAACCTGATCCCCTTTTCTCTGTTTTTTCCTTTTTTGACAGCTTCTGCTATGAAGAGCTCCAGAGATCCCCCTTCAAAAACTTTAGAAGCAACAGACGGGAATAGCGAAGGGGATAATGGCAGCACAAAGCGGATACACAAGAATCCTTTTTCGTTCCTGCTCTTCAAGAGCAAGCATCATTTATTTCACGGCAACAGTGGCTATCGTTCTGTTCCTGCCAAGAAAGGTAGAGATGTGCACTCACACGATTCGTCCAATAGTTAGTAGCATGGAAAGTTGAACGAGAATTCTGCAGGCACAAGAAGCAGCAGCAGCAACGGCAGCAGCGCAAATGGTGTTCGAGGAATCTTTGGCTCTCCTTTAGAGTACGCTATGCAATGTGGATCAATAACTCCTTGCGGATCCTCTATACCTGACCTAATTCATCGTTGCTCCATGGAAATTGTCAAAAGAGGCATAGTGGATGGAGGTGTATGCAACAGAACAATGGAAGGCTAAGAGAGACGGCCAATTTTTTAGGTCTGGCTGTTGAAGGCATTTTTCGGCTTTCCAGCGCTGCTTCCGAAGTCGATCAGTTGTATCGCGAATTTGATAAACCACCAACGTATGGCAAATACCTCGATCTTTCAACGTACGATATCCACGCCATTGCCGGAGTAATGAAGAAGTACTTGAGATGCCTTCCTGAAGCAGTAATTCCCAACACTTACCATCACTTATTCCTTCAAGCCGCCGGTACAACATCCATACATTGCAAACAGAGATACTGTTCTGACAGGGCTGTATTGGTTATAGATGATCTCGACGATCAAGGCTCGCCCTCCCCACTCATCGAAACGCTTGCTTCCCTCGTAACTCAACTTCCTCGAGCTCATCGTCACCTGCTTCATTACATCATTCAACTCGCATCCCACGTTCAACGTTATTCTCACGTTAACATGATGAATCCCGAAGCCCTCGCTGTCGTACTCGCGCCTGTATGCACTGGTTTTGACCAGACCTTGAGAGACATGCGTATCATGACCCTTCAGACGCGCCACGGTTCGCCATTGACTTCCAAGAACCCAGCATCGACTATCGATCGCCTTGTTCAACTCAACGCGAAATGGACGTACATCTGGACGCACCTCATTGAAAACCGCGAATACTTGCTCAAGACTTGGGATGCGGGGTCATTTGATCCGTTACAGCTGAACCATTACTGGCATCCTTCTAGCAAGCCGTGCATTGCTCAGCAATCAACGCCTTCAACAACTTCCTCTGGGTCTACTAATAGCGCGTCGCCTGTGCCGCCGTACCAGATTCTAATTTCACAATTTCAAGCAGAACCAGAGACGGTTCAGGTTGCTCCTCCCGCCCGGGTGACCCAGGAATCTTCTGAATCTGGAAATGACTCATCCAACTACCCGAAAACAAGCAAACATCACCAACGTTACGCGGTCGTCGTCATGCGACGTCGACAACAACAGAATTGGATCCCTTCCATCGATCGAGTTTCCAAGGATGATTTGGATGACACGCTACCACACCGTCGAGAAGATACGTCCAGAGAAGCATCCTCCTCTTCTTTACTGCGTCGCCACAAATCTATGGTTAATCTAAAGAAGTCTGTCCTATGAAAATCCCTCGCCCTTCCGTTTTCCTTTTTCTTTATGTGTCATTTTAGTATCTGTAATATATAGTATCTTTTTCGTTTCTTTTTATGGAACCCGGGTTAAAAATCCGTGTATGCTAATAAAGAGCGCTGCGCCTATGGAAACCATGTTTCTTCTTTTTCTCTCAGTCTAAAAAATTTCATCTTGCTTTTGCTTTCTCTTCGTCAAGGATCGGCAATGGTATCCGAGTTACTAGATGTGTTTATCTGTGGTGCAGGCCCAGTCGGTCTCTTTTTTGCATACCAAGTAGGGAGAACTAATGATTGATCCAGCCGAAAAATTCAGGAAACGCTAACCTGATCTAAGCAATAGATGGCACGCATGGGCCACTCGTTTTATCTGTGCGATAAAAAGTCCGGAGCGACAGATCAGAGTCGAGCTGTTCTCATGACGGCCCGCACGGTCGAGATCCTTGCCAGGCTCCGGATCGCGCATCATTTCCTCAAGGAAGCTATCATTTGTCAAGGCACGCAAGCCTACGCAGATGGTGACAAAGTAGGTATCATTGATCATACCAAATGAACGCGTGTTAGGATTAACGTTCGTTTCAGGTCGGGACTTTGAATACTTCGGGCGACACGCCTTTTGCACAATTCACATGCATATCTCAGGACAAGACAGAATCAGTGTTTATCCGTCTGCTGACACAACAAGAATCGCAAAAAGATCCACTGGAAAACAGAGTTAATTGATTACACGCAAAAAGAAGACCACGTCGAGGCCCAAGTCCGTGGACCGGACGGCTAAATCGAGGTGATCAGGGCACGCTATATTATCGGTGCTGACGGAACGCACTCTGTCGTGCGAAAGAATGGAGAAAACTGGAACTTTGATGGGCACGCGGTAGCCACTCAGTTTGCTCTCGCGGATGTTGTGTTATCAGGCAAGGATGTCGATCAGCTAATGAATCAACGCGTCAACTGCTTTACCACACCTAAAGGTAATGCAAAAGACATGAAGCAGATTTTCGTTTAACAGTGTATCTAAATGCTAAGAGGAAGGCACGTTGGGTGTGATCCCTCTTGGTTACTATGGCGAAAATGATGCCTACTATCACAGGATCTTTTGCAACCTCGGCCCTTACGAAGAAGCCAAAGAGGAGCACTATCGAGAATCTCCAACTCATGGCGTTGTCAAGAATGACAGGCACGAGACCGAGTCATTGTCTATGGAAGAATTCCAGGCCATCATGAATGAACGCATGAAGCCGTTGCAGGTGACAGCTAGCAATCCCAAATGGGCTGCACTTTTCAGGATCAATGAACGAAAGGCGAACGGATTCAGACGAGGCAGAGCGTTTGTCATGGGAGGTAAAGCTCTAAATGCTAGAGCATCATTCGTGACATTGACTGAACAAGTACAGATGCCGCTCATTGCCATTCTGTGGTGGGTGGACAGGGCCTCAACCTTGGACTCCAAGATGGTAAATATTTAGGATGTCAAAACTTACAAACTTGAGATAGTCATATAAGGGGAAATGTTGTACAGCTGAAAATCTCGCATGGAAGCTGTCGCTTGTCTTGAAGAACATGTCGTCTGATTCTGAAAAATTACTCGACTCCTATTCTGCAGAGGTATGGCTATGCACTTACGGGTGTGTCAGGGACGTACATGACTCAATCGATCCGGCTAGCGAGAACCAGTAGCCGAAGAGACTTTCCGAACAACCGGATCAGCAACACGACAGGAGCTTACCAATAATTTTATCTATTGCAAGTATTGCTTTATGCCATTACAATAAAAGGAGATGGAGGAAGTAATCTTATATCCATATAGCTTTCATACAGTATCTTTTCGTCTCGGCCATTCTTTCGATCGAACGGCTACAGGCGTTTTTCGTAGGCCAAACGTTGCAGGTACGGTGTCCATGGACTTATTCAAGACACTTACTCTAACTGTGTATACGCAGGTGAATCTCGCGCTGAAACCCGACTCGCCACTGCTACTTCATGATCGTCCCGGCACGCGTCACCGTCTTATTGCACCAGGCAACTACATTCGCGAGACAGATCTTCTGCGGAAACGCGTCTTGACGGATTCACTGGAACAAAAGACACTCCATCAGATCTTGGTAAGAACGTACCATACCGTTATGTGGGTTTGCACGCGCCCTGCAAAGCACAAACCGTGCCCATGGACCAGCAACTTTTGGACCATCTTTAAGACTATGGGGTTCCCAAATAAGGCCGTACGTCCGCTTGTTATAGAATCGTCGTGGCATATCCATCAAGCGCGTCTACCGCCCTACGTAAAACTACAATCAGATCCGTATATCGACGAGCTATTTTGGATAGAAAGCCACTGAGACAGAGCAGATTCTGTAACAAAGCGGGTCGGACTTGATTTCTACGTGAGTCAGAGTCACCCGCCTGCTGCTTTGGTCATTATTCGACCCGACCTTTACGTGGCTTGCAGTTATTTGATCCAGTCTGTGGAAGAAATTGCGCCTGCCGTGGAATCCTTGCGCAGCTACATTAAACGAGGATGAAATTCCCTTTACCTGATCTTTGTCTTTTTCCAGTTCCTGTGAGCTTAGGCAACGGCTTAATTTTTGCCGATCGGAATCGGGTAATTTTTTCAGCCGCTTTTGCATGATTTTCTCTCGCGAAATAAAAAGGCGCCTCGTTACACACTCAGAAAGATGCATCTTCTCTTTCTTTTCCCTTGATCATGAGAAACGACGAGTGTTATGACGTGCTAGTTTGTGGAGCAGGACCAGTGGGTCTGTTCTTTGCTTATCAGGTTGCGGAGACGCCCTAGTCACCAGGAAGATCTACGCTTATTGATTCCTTTCTATACATCGCTCTCTTCACCAGATGGTCCAATTAGGGCATTCAGTTTTCTTGTGCGATAAGAAGCAAGGACCCACGGATCAGAGTCGAGCTGTTCTGTTAACAGCACGTTCCATGGAGATCCTCGAAAACCGTGGTATTGCGCACCACATTCTTAAGGAAGCCGTGATCTTGCAAGGCATGCAGATACACGTGGAAGGTGCAAAGGTTGGCTTTTTCATATCTGATCTTGCGAATTATCGTATACAGTTTTAAATGGCGTGGCATACATACTTTAGGTGGGAACTCTCGATATCTGTGGTGACACTGCTTTTCCCCAGGCGACGTGTATTGGTCAGCACAAGACAGAAGCGGTCCTTATTCGACTCTTGACTGAGGAACAATCACAGGAGATCCATTGGAGGACAGAGCTACAGGACTACAGGCAACATGAAGACTATGTTGAGGCGGAGGTGCGGGGTCCAGATAACGAAGTCAAGGTGGTCAAAGCACGCTACATTGTGGGAGCAGATGGCACCCATTCAGTCGTCCGGAAGCGAGGTTCTGATTGGACCTACGAGGGATACGCGGTGGCTACGAAGTTTGCTCTTGTGGATGCAGTGGTCGAAGGTCCAGACGCCGAAAAGATCAGGAACCAGCGCGGCAACTTCTTTTACACACCCAAAGGTACAGTAAAAATTTCGAAGACCCCTCTGCAGAGAAAAGAGAGAGTGTGCGCGTGTATGTGTGTACGTATACTAAACTCGTTTTGTAGGCGTCCTTGGTATTATCCCCCTTGGGCCGGAAGAGCCAAATGGTCTATACTATCATCGCATTGTTGCAAACCTAGGACCGTACGAAGAGGACAAGAGTCCAAGGGCGGCCCACAACGAGTCAACGCACGGTTTTGCGAAGGAAATTGAAACAATAGACATGGATGAAATGCATACTCTGATGCGCGAACGCATGAAACCGCTCGAAGTGACTCTTAGTAATCCCATATGGAACGCTATTTTCCGCATTAATGAGCGCAAAGCAAATGGATTCCGCAGCAAACGGGCTTTCCTTATTGGCGGTAACGTCGACAAAAAGCTTGAAGAACTATCATGATCCTCACCGACTCGCGGTTTTGTAATAGATTCGGCTCATTGTCATTCTCCGTTGGGCGGCCAAGGCCTGAATCTCGGTCTCCAGGATGGTAGGTACAGCTTTGGCATTGTTGGGGCTTTGACGGCATTTGGATTGATGTGTATCTGTTCAAGCCGATAACCTGGCTTGGAAGTTGTCGCTTGTTCTCCGCAGTCTTTCATCTGATCCCGAGAAGTTACTAGACAGTTATACGATCGAGGTAAGCAGAGGATATCCTCCTTGTGGCCTATTATTATTGACTGTGGATTGGATATCCTAGCGCGACTCTCTTGTCTCAAGCACAATGAGAGCTACAGGATCAGCCACACGGTTAAGCCTCGGGGAGAACTTCTTTACCAGTAAGTGGATGATACAAGCTTTGTTCTCTCTTCCATGTTGGCTAAATGATTTTTGCATATAGGCGTATTTTCCTACTTGTTTTTATCTACGGCTCTTTCCATTACCAAGGTGAAGGAGTTCCTTGTGACCCAAGTGATGCAGGTAAACCCGCCAAGCATATTGAAATCGGGTCAACTTTAAAGATTAACGGCGGCCCAGTTACGTGTCTGCATTGGCTCGGATTCTCCTCTCCTTTCTCCGGACCACACACATCATCAACTCATCAAGGCTGGCGAGTTCATGCCTGATTCGAACGTTCTCAGAAAGAGAATCCTGACAGATACCCTGGAACGCAAAACGCTTCATCAAGTACTGGGCAAAAACCGTGGCCATCAACACACGGTCATGCTCGTCTGCACTCGACCCAGCAGCCAAGTCGCGTATCCTTGGATCAAGGAATTCTGGACACAGTGCAGATTCCCATCTGGCACAGTCCGACCCCTGGTGGTGGAATCCACATGGCACGTGCATCAATGCCGCGCACCAGAGTATGTTACGGCAGAGACGTATGATGATGAAGCCTTTTGGACCGAAGATCATTGGGACCGTGTTGATTCTGTTTCTAAGCGTATTGGCCTTGATCAATACCTCAAAGAAGACAACCCGCCAGCTGCCCTGGTGATTGTCCGTCCTGACCTCTATGTGGCTCGCAGTGATCTCATCAGATCCCCGCAGGACTTTGAGCCGGCCCTGGAATGGCTTCACAGCTATATTAGCCACCGCTAGCTAGAGTCTCGTTCTCACTTTTGATCAACATGTAGGAGTAGTCTCATACCTTTCTTTTCAGTTGATCGTCTTGCAATGGATGGAGGTACAGGCTTTATACAATATAAATAAGCGCAGCAACAGACATGGCACCAAGTGAAATATATATACGAATTCCCTTCTTTCATTTTCTTTCATGCTAATTACAGGAGGCAGTATATATATGTGTAAATTACAGCAGCTGTGGGTTGCGGTATGATACTTCTAGTGCTTGTACTTCTCGTCTCCAATCGGCGGTGCTTGTTCGCAAGGCACAGGGATGGAAGATCGATGATCACCATACGCTGGTGGCGGTAACCGAGCATTGTTGTTAGTAGCCTCATCCACCACAACAATCGTAGGCGGCTGCGTCATTGGGCGAAAGGATGGTTCACGCATCGAACTAGGTCGAACCATTCCCTGTTGTTGCTGCTGCAGAGACAACAGTTTGTTCAGGATCGAACGTCGCCTATTGTCATTCATTATCTCCTGCTTTTCGCCATACAAGTGGCGTGCGAGCTCAGGTGGACGAAGGGATTCAAGTTGCGCAGCCGTAATGTACTGCACATGTAGCTGTTGTTGCTGCTGCCGTTGTTGTTGTTCAAGTGCCCTTTTTTCGCGTTTGGTCAGGCTTGTCGCTTTGTGAACGCAAAAGAGACAGACCCCAAGCAAGATGAAGAAGATAATGAGAATAATGACGATGAAAAGGACTTCGTTCGTTGATGGATTGACCATTTTACTCTCTATGTTTTCTGGAGTTACAAAGGAAAGGTCTGGGGATATTGAAGAGAGAGAAGAAAAAGAAGAGAGAGCTGACGAAGAAGAGGAGAACTGCTCCAACCAATTTAACTAAGTTGAAGGCCTGTGTCACCGACCGACGACCATAAAGAGTCATCTTCCATGTGGATTTTTGCACTTTTGCTCCATTTATAGCTCAATGTGGTGCTGCAGCGGGTTCAACTCGAGATACTCAACGACCATTGCGCAAAAGATATCCGTGAAGGCCTGCACGATGGGGAGCTCAATTATGTCTTTGTTGTCCTATATCAGAGGAATCAGCACTTTGGAACAAAATGATTATACTTGAGTCTCAGTGCACATACAGATGCTTCATGCCAAACTGGCGGAAATGGATACGGTATGACATGTAGGACATCGACACCTCGCTGTAGGAATGGAACATGATCGTCTTGCATCAAATAACCGCGAAACGTCATGATCGAATTCTCGTCAAAAATAGTTTGATTCTTTGTCAGGACCTTTTCCAGTCGCATCAGCTTTCTGAAAAGCCAGCTTGTGGATGAATGATAATTGGGTATCTTGGGACTGGCGGCTCCAAGCAAGTCTAGTAATACAAAGGTCCCTATACGATCCAAATCGCCAGTGACTTGCCATTGAGCAGCAAGATGGCTATATATATTATTCTGTAAGTCCAAGAGCGAGAGGAAAAAGGGGGACGGGAACTATGTATTACCGTGCTCCATAGATGGAATCAGACTCTGACCAGCTCACAAACGCTTCTTCACCATCGAAAAACACGAGTTGTAGAGTCGTTTGAGTCTTTTTCTGCTTTAACAGATCTTCTAACACCTCCGCAACACGCATCAGTATCGCGCAAGGGACGGCACTGTCCGTTGCCCCAACAAACTCAAAGTCTTCAAAGAATTTCGAGTCATAGTGTGCAGCAAGCACCAGTCGTTTGGGTGCATCGATATCGTATGTTGCAATGACATTATGGAATCGGGTCGACCCGAACACCGGCGTAGCCTCGGTAAATGCATCTTCTTCGACATGCCACGTACCCAAACTGCCAAAGTGATCCTTAATGAACTCGCGCACCTGCTCGTTGCCTGGCGTCCCTGACACACGCGGAATCAAGAGCGGTTCGAGTAGCCTTTGCGTCCAGGTATCATCTTTGTGATGCGTCTTCAGCGCGACTAGCGATTCAGTTGGCCAAGTTTTGTAAGCGCAAACAACTGTACTGAGTACAAGGAGAAGATAAACAAGCAGATTCATAATACGACATTCTCACTTCCTGGTCTTTTTATTTTTTCTTTTCGGGAAGACTTTTGCTATTCAGTGATGATACAATTGATGATGCATATTCAGATTGCCCTGGGAGTGGAAACGTCGACTGCATGTCGCGCATCGAATATAGTGGTAAGATTTGACAAGCACGGTTTGCTGCTCTTGTAATGTAAAGTAGTTCGAACGCGTTTTCATGTCACATTGCCCGTTTCCGTCGTTGTTATTCTGTATCAGTTCATGAAAAGGCGATATTGATGGGAAACCATATGGATTGCTCGTCATCATTGCAACAAGAAAGAAAAGTGGGATCGAGGACAACGAAAGAAGAGAAGGTCATCTCAATTGTGTGAATTACGACTTAAAAGAATACTCGTAGGTTTTTCCGAACTATGCAAAAAGTATATGTACGTTTATCTATTCGTCACTCGGCATGAATATTTTCTCCATGAACTGTTCGTAACTCCTATAAAGAAAAGACTATCAGAACCGACAGCTACCATGAAACTCGACGCAAGCTTACCAAGTGGCTACTTTGTGTCGTTGAGCTATTGTCCGCACATCGTTCGCTCGCTGTGCAAACACGCTTGAGTAGAACGAAAAATAATTATTGTGTACGGAAGCGCGAAACGCATTGATCGCGGTCGCTCGTACAAGTGGTCCAAGGGTCGCCTGCGACACCACCATACGATCAAACAGAGGCCCGAAATAGGGAATCTAGTTTATCTCGTCAGATAATGACACCCTTCTCTTCTCGACACGATAAACTTTGTACCTTAGGGTCTCTATGTATTCGGATTGCAAACAATCCGTTGGACAATGGGTTTACAATGATCTGGGCGTTACCAAAGTCACCGCCAATAGTTCCGATCCGGTAATCCCGATCGTGTTCGTTCCAGACAATGTGCACGTGGTCGTTGCCAATGTGTCGTTTCTTTTGGTGGAAGCGATAAGTCACTGCAAAGCGTCGTATGATCCTTGTAGACATACCTTTTTCAGTTGCTTTGGATCATCTGCTTCCGTGGGCATTTTAGTCACGTCATGGAATATCATTTCAAGCGTGGAAGAGCAGTAATAGTTCGCTCGAGTGCCGTTAGTCAAATTACGCTCCAATCCACCGAGATAGCCAGTGTGCGTCGCTATATCAATTTCCCATCCAAGACTGTTGACAAATGCATTGTACATGGGACTGCCTTTGTCATTATGCAATATAACTTGTTCATCTTCCTGGCCTGGCCCGACATATATCACGGCTATTTTCATTGTCTCTCGCCTGAAATGCATTATGTTAGCTTTATGCCCAGATCTTGTAGTTTGCATAAACTTTACCCTTGTTTTCGGTCCAGCCCGCGCAGATCTCTGTATAGGGCAGGCGTTTTGTTAAGCATCTGGAACGACCCGTCCCTGAGTTGCTCGTAGTTGATGAAACCCAGGTGACTGAGAAGCAAACGACTTTGCTGGAAAGGAACATGACATTTTTCAGCTTCTCGAGGAAACGCCGGCAAGAAGTCTTTACGTATAGAGAAATTAGCTGTCAAATGAGTATGTAGAGAATCGGAGCGTTCTAGTGTAGCTTCTTTGCGACGCAAGACATTCATCTTTGAGTACCATAGCCGTCTATAAAGCCATGTCCATAAATGAATATACTTCTCAACACGTCTTCCCACAATTTTGCTTACGCATCGAATTCTTGTTGCTTGTTATTTTCAGCTTCTTCCAAAAGGAACTCGTTGAGTTGATCTCCCATTCGTCCAACCATGGCTTCTTGAAGCGGTGATAGCGTAGACGGCTTGTTCAACGGTATTTGACTATCTGGGTCGCTCTCAGCAGTCCTAGAGAACATAGTATAATGTAAATACTGCACTACGAATTCATGATACGCATTGTTCTACTTGCTTTTCCAACAGTTCTGCTAGCCTGTTATTGTCAGCAGTGGAAGTCTGTGGAGCTTCCCTAGCACGATCGTCAGTTACACCTATTTCTATTACAAATTCCCTTTACTTACGACTTCTGCTCCTCTGATGTTTTCCGAACGCTGATTCCTGAGCGTAGCACGAAACCTTGTTCTTTATCAAGCAAATCCTCTGCAGGACCGGGCCTTTGCGCTTCATCCACAGGACTAGTAAGATGCTCCTTTGGCTCCAGTTGTGCGTCCCAGACATATCGCCCAGTCAAATCTCGTACGATCACCCGAGCTTGCGGACCATGCGTCTCCGTTTCAGGTAGTTCGACGAAAGCGATGATTGTCGTGTCATTAAATGCAAAATACCGATAACCTGGATGGTCTTCTTTGTCGTCGGTGGCTACACCAGGACCGACGATCGTACTACCATCCTCATAAGTATTTCTAATACATATCCGCTCCATTGGTGTTTACCTATGAATGGTGGCAGGTCCATACGGAGGAGCAAAGTTGTTAAAGTGATGAAGCAAATGTAGCAAAACAGCTTCTGCGGATTCCTAGCATTATACAACGTTAAAATTGGTCTTTAGCCCACTCAATCATCGGCGGACCGCCTTACCTTGACATATCCTTGATCGCTCTCTGAGACGTCAGACCCACTCAGGACACTCACATATTCATGATGTAATACTGGCCGCTTCTCTGTCAACAATTTAAACTTGAAAGGAAGTTCCTTCTTCTTTGACGTATTGGTTCGTAGGACGGGCGGATGAGGAAGTAACTTCTCGGCGTCTCCCTCCTAGCCAATTATCCCATAAATTTTTCAAAGTCGTTGCACTATTTCATCTTTATCTTACCGAAGAGATGTGAATGGCGTACTGAATTACATCGAATACGAGCGGACAAAGCTCAGTTTCCGAGAGAATCATCGGGTCAATGACCATTAGCCACTCCAGAAGACAGCTGAAAAGTTTTGAAATGATAAATCCTGGATAGCAAGACTTTTCAGCTTTTTTTGCTTTCATTGTACAGATTGTCTCTAGACGTCTTACCTCTTCCATCTTTGCTGTTCTGCTCATAATATCGCAAATGCACGTTAAGTGCATCGATGACTTTCGTCATCACTCGCTCCATGATATTCTAGATTAAAGTTTTAATAATGCTGCCAGCCATTTATAGTTCCTGAAATACATACGCCACCAGAATCCAGTTCGCCACGATATACTTGGGCCAGAGCATTAAGGCAATCGACTGCAGTGTTGACTATAGGAATATTGCTCCAGTAGAGATGATCCATTATAGCAAGTAAAGTCTCATGGATAAGGTCTGTATGAGGACTAACAGATCGTCGAAAATGAGATATGCTGCGTCGTTGGACGAAGTCTACAGTCAGCTACCTTTCACATGCCAAAAGTTCATCCAGCGCAAGCGTGCAAATCGCGCTTATCAGCATGCAGTGTGCATCCGCTTCTTGCTCTATGCAGTCCACTGAAATACTTGCATTGACAAGTCTGAGCAACAACTCCTTGAGCCACCCTTTGATCTAGAAGAAGAGCGGATGCTCACAGTTTGTTGCTCAAGTGCTTTAACCATCTTTGTTATGAACTTACATCAGAAAAGGCAAACTGCTTTTCGCTAAAGCCGCCAATCCACGTTAAATCAGGTCCTTCCATGTTTATCCGAACCTCAGTCAAGTGGTTTGAAATGGAAACGAGGGACCCAAGGATCTTGATACAACTGATCTTCACATCTGGCGAAACCTCCCGGGCGTTGTCCGAATCCAGCAGCTGGACACAAGCACAAGTCAGCACCTTAAATAGGTTCGTGTTATGGCGACCGACCTGCTTCTCAACAGCATCAATGAAAGATGGGATTAATATGTAAACACCGGGCAAGCATAGTGAAAATATCCGCTCCGAGTTACACATGATAGACTCAATGATATCATTCCCCTCTGTCGACAACCCCTAAATTCGCAATTTAATGCGTACAGCGCACACACCAAACCAGTCTGCACAAACCTTCAATATGGCTTTGTAGAAATGGGCGTAGTAATTAAATGGTATCCCCTGTTCTGGTCGCTGTGACATGACACGACATAGACAGCCGTACGCGGCGGCTCGACCTTCATCATACTCTCTGCAGCCAAGTTAGCTCTGTCCTTGGATGCAAGCAACCCGTTACTTACTCTGATAACTCCGTTGCTTGTAGTAGCCAGGGTGTAACTTCGTATAATGCTGGCATTGGCACGTTGCGATAGGGTTGACGTGACCTTACCTAGATTTGACACAAGTTCAGCTATGCTGTCGCCAGAGAAGTTTTCTTTGACTTACCCAGTGTAAAGTATTCCAGATATCGACTACGCATCTCATGGCAACTGCGTAATTATGAGGATCCTAAGAAGACTGACATCAACCTACTTGCACTAATTGCCTGTCTCAATGTCTCTTTACCTCAATGCGATTAATATCGCCGATAGAACAAAGCATGTTCTTCCAAACAGCAAGCACGCCATTACCGTCGTTGGGTATACTTGAAAGATTAAGGAACTCTGCACTTCGGAATATTCCCAGGCCAGCTGGGAGCTTATCGTTCACGGCGGCTGCGTTGGTCGTTAAAGCAATTGACTCTCCGTGCGGCAAGATCGTGGACACAGATGTCCTATTGGACTGAACCGGCTGATAAGTGTCGATCATGTAAAATACGGCAGGTGATAACCTACTTTGCTAGAAACTGACATATTCTCTTCGACTATATGTTTCTCAAATGAGCTTCCGATGCTTCCGCGATCCCACTCGGCTGTGCGTGATTTCTTTCCGTCATCCTCTTTTGAGCCCCCAGTAGCTATTGCTTTGGAAGTTGAGCCCAATGCGGTGTCGGAGGTGTCGCCGTGCTGAGCATGATGGACGAAATTGAGAAATTTGCTGCCAGAATCCTGCCACAGTGCGTCGAATTGATGAATGCTCACCGTACGGCGCCCACTGCGTTTGTGCGAGCTCGCCCCCACTGATCCGCCCGCGTTTGCAGTAGAAGGACCAGCCCCTGTATGATGCTGTTGTGTACTGCTCGTCGAAAAAGAGGCTGCTGGAATCACGTTCTTTAAGCCGAATTTCCGACCCACGCTGCCTGTACTACTTTGTGCGTGATCCTTTTCATCTTCAGAGGCGGCACTTTCTTCAGCATCCGGTAAATGAGCTGATCTCCGATCCGATGCTTTAGACGGGCTTGGCTTTTCGTTAAGAGAAACGCTGCTCATATTACGTGCGATGGAAGTCGTATTGGTTACGGAAACAAGCGCTTGAGATGCCTCAGCGGTCTTGTCGGCTCCGGAAAAGGCCTTATCCTGGGCGTTGAAATCAACAAGCTGACCATTGCTTCCTCCCGCTGATAGCGGTCTTCCAGCGGTTCGGTTGCTTCCCCGCGATTCCCCATGCATACTCAAGTGGCGCGAACGTACCTTGCTTCGACCACGACATGGTGTAGCCATAGAACTTTGTTGATGAGGGAAAGTTGGGCAACCGTGACCGTCCCGGCTAAGACGCTCGGAAAGTTGGGTATCATATTCAACTTTGTATAGCTTTGCAGATAGCACTCGCGTTAACTTTTGCATGATTTTCTGATTTTCATATTCAAAGTGGATTTAGTCGATCAACCGATAAAAACAATCATTATAGCACGTACCACCCATTGTCTTAGAGTTTCCGTCCATCGCATAGAACTGATCATGTGCTTATTCAGCTCCTTCCACAGTTCTAAATGTGCTATTTTGGCCCGCACAAACGCATGAAGCAATGTCTACAAAAGTATTTATCTTGTTTCTTTTTCGATCCACCCTAGATGCAACAATCATTACCTCCCAGACATAATCTGCAAGGTCTTCTGCCAAGCTTTGGACAGGTATCCGACTATACTTGTCAGGCTCATTCATGAGCCAGGCTTGAATATCGAGGAGACATCGAAGCAGAAGCTCCCTGTAAACGATCGTTTATCAAGTTATGACCATCCATTTACGGTTTGCAACCCCTTTGTATTTACCAGCTTTCCAGTTCCATATCAATGCCTCCTCGCGTAACTGTAATCGCTCGGTATACATTAATAGCGTCTTTGTACAGGTGAACCAAGCTCTCCCAATCTGCATTCTGCTGCATGTCAATAGTATTAACTTGATCGTTTGGTACGTGATCGTCGTGATCCTCGAAAACCAGTTTTATCATCAAGAAGTACCGCCGTAAAAACCTGTTTGCGTCTGCATGCTTATAATCATGTTCGTCAAAGGGCGATGTAGGAGACGTTGGCGTATCCTTCTTGCTTTGAGTGTCGACTTTTGACTCTTGCGTTTTAGGCGTTGGTACAGATGCCATGGAACTGGACCGTGTCACGCCCGTCCAGCTCCCAGTTCGCCGAAGAAACGATGGACGCTCCTCCTCATTTCCTAGCATCCACACGCCAAGAATATGGATGGCACCACGAGTGATATCCCGATACTGCGGGTTCGTGCACGGCAAAATTAAAGCTTGCCGCAATATTTCGTGTAGCATCTCGCGGGTTTCGTGGGAAGACAACACAATAGATTTGAGGATCGGTATCGCAGGCGCCGAAATAGACGTGAACGGCAGGCGGGGGCAGTTCGCCGCTTGATGGCCTTCGTTGTTATCCAAGCAGTAACCTATCAGAAACCTTAACAGAGTCCGTAGGATGCTAGGTGGACATCTGGGAAACCCGAATTCTGCAAGACAACATAGCCCTGGTTAGAGAATGGAAGATCTTTGTGTTCTTGTTTGATTTACCTTCGTTTTTATCGGTTGGCACACCTTCTACTTCTAGCAAGCGCGCAATATGAGGGGTGAACTTTGTAAGATAGTATGTCCGAAATATACGGAACAGAAATTTTGCACTGGCTGTTGCCGCATCTATACCGACACCTGTCGCAATTCCATCGTCTGCTTCGGTGTTGTCCCCAGGCGGATAATCATAGTCATCGGGAGGTGGTGGTGAACCAGCAGCGACATTAGCAAGCCGTACAAGATTAGCAATAAAAATATGCAGTAATACAATTGAGTCGTAAAATGTGGGCTGGCATGGATTCGGATATAAGGGCGCACTATCATCACCTACCAAAGATGAGTTAGTATCTATTAAAAGTTCCTGCTATAGCTCGAGCTTACCAAGGATCAGTGTTTGGTGTAAATTCAACTTTGCTTTTTTGATCTTTTCGTCTCTATTAAGTCCATGGCCGAACGATTTTTCTGTATGTCGTTCACTAAGCTTCTTGACAAAATGTAACCCTCCAGCATGCAACTTATTCGTTGCTGTTTCTCTTTCCTCGGGCAACCCAGACACGTCATGTGCGAAGTTGGCCGCTGTATTGCTGTAAGGTTGGATCTCGTCGAGCACAAAAAGATCCAAAGGTATCGCGTTTGCAAAAAGCTCCATGCATTCAGGATATTCTACCACCTGATCATTAAGCCATAGGAGCAACAGATGAAAGCCCAATGCCCGTAGACGCAAATGATTGCCGTGATCTAGAATATGGCTCAGGATCTTGGCTAACAAGGGATATTCCCAGAGAAAAATTGAGCATTAATGCACGTAAAAAGTACCGATATATCGTCGGTTTACCGATATTCTTTCGTTGCCACCCGTTTCGCATTAGCTCGGGTACATAAAGGAATATCTTTCGAAGCAGGAGCAGATTTTTCTGCAGGGCAACGAGTTCTTTAGATGACCATGATTGTGGCCTTTCGTTTTTCTCTAAAGCTACTGCATCAGGACATTTGGAGAAAAGCAGCAATATGACGCGAAGGAAAACGTACGCTTAATTTTGTCAATATGGTACATGCATGTTTCATAAACAACATGGAAGACCTGCTCGGCGTTCTCCTGAAAAAATCGTGCCTGGTCAAATGTATTCGTTGCGTCTGCCATGAATATGTCCCTACAATGAGTGGTCATAGTTCACTTCAATGTTAAACTACCACTTGCCTATATAGCTCCACAAGCTCTGTGCTCTGGATTTTATCTTCTGCCGCTCATCTAAGAAGTTTTTGGCTTTCTTTTTAAGCTTTTCGTTTTTGTCTTCCTTTCCAGAAAGCGTGAAAGTCGACGTTGAAGGCAGAATAGGAAAGTCGATTTTCTGTTCTACAGTTGACGACGCTGCCGTAGGATCGGGTCCAGCCCCTTCAGGTGGTGGTGCTGATTGCCCAGACGCAGTCGATTTCCCAAGAGACTTTCTGCTGATTCGCCGACCCGCCTGCTTTTCAGAAGTACTCTTCCCTGATGTGGTGCTTTCGTCATGCGCTGCGTCAGATGGTTGTTGCGCATCGGCTATACCAGTAAGGCTGGCTGATGTGGAAATAGACGAAGACGGTTTTCCCGCGGATGTGCTACCGGGTATAAGTGTCTTTTTCATAACGGAACTTGCCTTCCGCATGACAGACACCACCAAGAACGGTGCTTATGTAATGTGCTTATACGATGCGTGATGGAGGAGAGGAAGTTATGAATTGGTTTTCCGTTGATTCCCACTGCCTGTCTGCTTAAGAACAGATGAAGTCAGGCACAACCGGTCGGCGTGTAAAATGGATCACAGTGGCTGCTTCCCCGCAAATGACGTTTCAACGGCTCCTTTGCGATGGAAACATTGCTATCATAGTCTTGTAAGCCATATGCAGGCTCATAAGGCTACAGGAACTTCAGGTAGATGAACTTTCCGTCGTTTGCACGGATATTCAGTATCGATGCGAACGAAAAGGCAGTAAATGACAACGGTCCCCGACACAAGGACCAGAACCACAATGTACAAACAATTTGGTTTTCGATATCTGTTAGAATAGATGATCAATCCAAACACTCGGTAAGAGCTGTAGCGCGTTGAATATAGTCGCGAGATACATTTGTCATGTCGTCGATAGGTCATCCTGTAGAAACAGTTCGGTTATGCATGATTTTCATATGCGTTTCCCACCATTCTGATTGGAAGCCAAATGACTTGCAAACAAAAGCTAAATAAAGCGCCTTTCCCAACCATTGCTATCTTTCCTTTTTCTTCCTGGGCGTTTAGCTGTTCTCAGTAATCGTTGTCAACCTGTGAAGTCCAAGGAAGAAGGTTCCGTCGGACATCCCAACAGCACTTTGTTCGCATCGAGCCACGCACGTTGTCCTCCGTGATGTACTCATATACTGGTGAGCTGGTAGTGTCATGCCACTGACGGAGCTCACAAGCCAAGGCAACATCCAAGGGCCACAGAGGACTACCACACGAAGGCATGCGGATTAAAGAATGGCTGCGGTCGTGATGGATTCTGCTGTCTCGGGGATTTTTTGCGACGGGTTTGCGAGAGGACGCTCGCCGAGTAGTGGGAGGCTAAGCTAGGTTTTGTTTCGCACCATCAAATGGTCTGCTTCTCTTGTGCGCCATGCAGAGGCTCCTACCAAGTAGGAGTTCTCCTTAAAAATACCTTTGAGGTCCGCAGGAGCTGACGGTGTCCTCTGTTGACTTACAAGGGGGCGTGCCCGGAGACACACCCCTTGCAGGCAACAGTTGTCGCGTCCACCCAGTTTCACGGAAAACCTTGCCTTACAGCGGGCATTGCGCCCGATAACTGGTCGGAGGAAAAACCAAAGTGAATCTAGGCTTATACTTTCGTTGATCTAGGCATCGCGATCTGCGCGTCTGATATGTTCACAGCCGCAACAGAACCAGATTGGAATATCGGTTCTGCTGGGGCTTTCAAAATTGGCGTGAGTGTTTCCATGAGCAGTTCACGGGAAACCGGAGACGTGTTCCATGTAGACAGTATGGCGTCTGTGCACGGCCTGAAAAAGCTCTCACAGTGCCGGTTGCGAAAATTCCCGGCAATGGCACGAGGTACGTTGCCTATATGACTCCATGGGTTGGCGACAGCGCAAAAGAGTGTGAACAACCTTCTGTCCTTTTGTATATGACAATCCTCAGCAATTCATCCAAATAAGTTCTCCCAAAGAAAGCTTTACCTGCATACGTTCTGATGCTAAGATTCAAGGAATTGCTGCGAATGAAACTCTTAAAAAGCAGGTACAAGCTCTTTTGTTTACAATTGGGAAAACAATAGCAAACTTTAGATGTTTGTTTTAGCAATTCCAGTATGCTGCAGTTTGTCAATACTATGCTTCGAAAGGCACTTTATTGTTGTAGTTAACGCACTGTCGCAGGAGGATTCCACGGAACTTTACGGAGTAGCTTCCAAAACCGCACGATATTGTGCGAGACCAAGCGTCTACTTAAGCTAGTTTATTTTTTTCCCAGATTTATAATCGCAATGTTCGTCTATTTTCTTGTACATTTACGCGCATTGTTCGTGTACCTGACCTGTTTCAACCCCATGTTTGTGCGCGACCCCACTTTCAGGCTCTGACGACATGTATGCCATAAAAGGATATTAAGTGATGTCATGGTGGTTTGCAGAAAAGTTTCGATCTGAAACCTTTTTTTGCACGCTCCTTTGCAACAATCTTTTTTGGTTTTCTTTTTTATTCTTTTCCGTTCCCCGCCATGTCGGTTTTTGACCAAATAAAGTCCCTCATTCGTGGAGGCAAGAGTAATGTCACGAGCAACAACAATGACGATGCCAGCAGTAGTAAGAGCAGCAGCAGCAGCAACAGCAACAACAACAACAGCAGCGGCACTCACAGTGGTTATTCACGAAAACAAGCCAAAAAGTTCGAAGCAGTGGCTCGGCTGGTTGAAGAAGAAAGCATGGCCAAAAAACGATTGCCAGCATACGAAGGATTAGAGAGATACAAACTTGTTGATAAACTTGGCGAGTAAGGTTACACCGCTAAACTCCCTTGTTTCTTGGCAAGCGCATTGACAGGCTCCTGCGTTCAGCGGTGCCTTTTCGAATGTGTATAGGGCAGTGGACCTAGAGACGCAGGAAAATGTTGCCGTGAAAGCGGTGCGCAAGTTTGAATTGAAACCACAGCAGGTGAATTCGTTTTTTTTCCTTGCAGCTTGGGGCAGAAAATCGTACTAATCATTGTGCAGAAAGCAAGTGTCCTGAAGGAGGTCCAGATAATGAGAACGATCAAACACCCGTCAATCATACAACTCAAAAACTTTATCGAGACTAAAGACGTATGTGCGCTTACCCTTTTCGGTCATAAACGAAATGATCTAACGTTTTTACATGACGGCGCAGCATTATTTCCTAATTCTGGAGCTGTGCGAGGGCGGGGAGCTGTTCCATCAAATCGTTCGACTGACTTATTTTAGCGAAGACTTGGCTCGCCATTGCATTCGACAAGTCGCAGAAGGCATACGGTATCTCCACGAAGAAAAAGGTGTCGTACACAGGTAAGGGATAACTATGAGCCAAGTGGAGATATATGTCGACTTGATGGATATATGCAGGGATATCAAGCCTGAGAATCTATTATTCTATCCAATTCCATTCCAACCGCGCAAATCAGCACCCCCACCGCCCCAACCTGGCGATGAAGACAAGGAAGACGAGGGCGAATTTATTGAGGGGGTCGGCGGAGGCGGTATCGGTCGTGTAAAGATCGCTGATTTCGGCTTGTCCAAAGTGATTTGGGACAAACATACAATGACACCCTGCGGAACGGTTGGATACACTGCACCCGAAATTGTGAAAGACGAACGATATTCCAAATCTGTTGATATGTGGGCCCTTGGTTGCGTCTTATACACCCTGCTTTGCGGGTTCCCGCCCTTTTATGACGAGAGTATTCCTGTCCTCACACAGAAGGTAGCCAAGGGCCAATTCACCTTCCTAAGCCCGTGGTGGGATCCTATTTCCGATGAAGCCAAAGACCTAATCAAGCACTTACTTTGCATCAACCCAGACAAACGATACACAGTCGATCAATTCTTGAAGCATCCTTGGATGTTAAAGAAATCTGTAAAATCAGAACAAGACAGCGCCGTTGCCACGCCAATAGATCAACCCATTAAGCCACAACCAACAGCACCACAGAGTCCTGAAGAGAAGGCCACAAACGAATTGCAAAGCCCAGGTCGGCCATTGACCAATGTGCCAGAACAGCCCATAGAGTCACCAGCAAAAGAGCGTCGTCGAGACATACTCTCAGGCTTGTCGTCTATGAAGGAAATATTCGATGTTTCTTATGCTGTTCATCGCATGGCAGAAGAAAGAGCACGAAAGAAGGAATTACGACGAAAACGACAAGAACGACGAGAAAATAGCTATGTCGATGTCTTTCCGAATTCGTTAGTCAACTTTTACCCTGCTGAAGACGAAGATGATGACGAAGACGACGTTGAACGTGTTTCAGAGACAGATGAACCTAGCAGCGAGGATTCAAAGTCGGACACCGAGGGTGTCCGTGAGAAGGTAGAGAAACTGGATACGAAGGATGATGGACTGCCTAAGCAAATGCTTCAAAACCTGCAGCGTGATCGTATTCTGCAACAAATGAAAGACACCAACACCATCAAGGCTGCCGACACAGATAAAACGAGCAGCAGCAAACGATCCAAATCAGGACGAAGAATGAAACCTATTTTTGAGCTCAACATGGAAAACGCTACGCTCCTTGGTAGACGCAAGAACCAAACCAAAGCCCTTAATTAAAACCTCCTTTCTCCACATGTCCCGCGCAATATTCCCCCTTCGTTCTAACACTCGATTCCGCGTCATCTAGCCACCCTTCTATTTGTGCATTGTTTTATTTGCTTTTCTCTCTGCAATGACTTAACATAAAACTTGTTTCATGTAAATGTGGTCAAAAGGCCTGCATTGGCTTCTGCAGCTGCGATGAATGCTGCAGAGGACCATGTCAGATCGCGTGCGCCAACTTCGTAACCCGTGTATCGACTATATTGTTCAGAGAGAGAGAGCCATTAGGCATTTGGTGGTACTGCACTGTAGCCATGAATCGATTGCCTGCCATGGTCATTTCCTTGAGTAACGCGTCAAACTCTGTGGTGCCAGCGTGGAAGACAGTGCCAACTGGCCACTGATCAAAAAAAGGTGCATTGATCTTATTGACAGTGACCTTGCCAGATAACGACCAGTGACGCACCACGTGATAATATAGTTCGGCAAACGCTGTGGTGGCCAAAAACCAGGGATTGCCTGCTGATCCGCTAGCATAGCCGTCGTAGTTGTCTTCTGGATATCGCCCGATGGCTGTGCCAAGATAAGGTGGATGATAGGCGTTCACTGGGTAGAGCACAGAAAAAGCATGCTCCAACGCGGCCGCAGTTGCCAGAATCTCATCTCTCCTTAGAATTTTATAGTGTAGTGCTCTTTCCAGAGGTGTTCTTAACCTCGTCTGACCATGGTGCATAAAAAGACACTTGACGATCGTCGTTTGCTGCCTGCTTGGCCGCCAGAATGACAGAAACATCGAGACCAGATGGCTTCTGGACACCGCCGCATTGTTCCTGTGTTACGACAATGTGGTGAGCTCTGTCTGACCAGAAAGATTGGAGCCGCTCGCCAATTTGCTCCGCTGTTTGTCGATATTGCGTTGTTCGTTGTTCTTCACTCCATCTAGCAGCAAGCTTGGCACCTTCCAATAAAGCATGACGCATTACCATGAGTGTGTAGAAATGTACACCACATACTTCTTCCCTAAGCAATCGTTCAGTTGCTGATACTCTTGCAAGCCACCTCTTCTTTTTTGGGCTCACCACAAGTCAAAGCAGGGTATTGTGTGAGTTTTGACAATATAATCGAGATCGTTGAAAACGGCTGGCTTGAGTGTTAAAGCAACGTAGCCTTGATGGTCGACGCCAAAATGGTGGTCCATCCAGCTTGTTGCAAAAAGCATCATAGTGATAGCTCGATTGGCCGGACCATCATTCTAGGGCCTTGATGATGGGACGTGGTTAGCAGAATCTCCCTTTTACTTTATGTGACGAACCTTCCCCATGCTCCATCGAATCCTGAACCATCTGTATCTGTGTGTCACATGCTCCCCCGTTACAATTCATGCAGATATTCCTTGTTGCATAAATGACAACATACTGAACTTCGGTTCACCCAAACATTCGGACACCGTTGGCGTCGCTTGGTGATAGACTTCCTGGGCAACGTAATCTCGAAGAAGCCGTTCAAGCGTCTTATCCTCCTTGTACTTTTGCGCAACCACTCGCATAACGAGCGCAGAATCACGCGTCCAACTGAAGAAATAATTGGGGTCGGCTGTTGATGGGGGAAGCAGCGACGAACCCCTTGATTGTACTGGGTGCGTTCATGTTCCTCAACATCGCTTTCCAGCTGATGCACGCTTCTTGTTTGATCCAGCCGCGAAGACTTGCATTTCCTAGCAGAGCGCCTACTGACACTACGATAAAGCAACAGTCTTTTATACATGTTGTTTTCCTTTAGTGCACTTTACTGTAACCAGAAGAATAAAACTGGCCGTTCGGAAGCTGCTGAAACGCTTGATTGCTTGCAATTCGAGTGACAGCCAGATAAAAGAGCACGATACAGTATTTTCACCGAGAGATTACTGTCACAAATCATAGCAATAATGACCACAGGATAACTATTAGGCTTGGGTCCTCCAATTTGGGGTAAAGTATTACAAAGAGTTCAAAAGACACATTGAAAGATGGCCAGAAGAAACATGTGTGACCTGTATCATCCACAGCGTGACAAAGACAGTCTCCTTTACAAGAAAATGGGGCGGGAATTCGAATGATATGAAATGGGTCATGTCAAGAATAATGCTAAAGTAGTTGCTCTATTTCTTCGCCTTCGCTTTTTGTTCTTGTTTTAATCGCTTTTCTTCTTCTCGCCGCTGTTGCTCCAGTCGTCGCTGGATTTTCTTCTCTCGTTCTTCGGCTCGTTGCATAAGCATTTTGAGCTTCAATCCAACGCGAGCACCGAGTTCTTTCTCCCATTCCTGCTTGACTTTGCGATAAAGCATCATTGTGAACCGTGCATCTTCCACCTGCAGGAACAACAAACCATATCATTAACTTCTGCTTATCCTCGCTGTTTGTCTCGGTCGGTCTTACCGATGAGTGGCTGCCTTCTTGAATCTCAATACCCAAGACTTCTTTTACTAATTTCTTCAAACCCGGTGTCCTGCCACCCGCAAGGTCTTTGAACGGCTTGTATTTCGATGTGTCTCGGACCAGCAAGGGTGGATGTTTAAGCATCAAAGCAATCAAATCGTTCTGCACTGCATGGCCTACTAAAACCCGATCTCTGATAATTTCAGCCACTTTTGCTTGTGCTTCTGTAAACGGCATCGCTGTAAAAGATACTTGGCGTGAGCCCCAAACGACTCCCTAGAGTATGTCCCGCGCCCAACTTACCGTTGACGAGATGCTTTGGTGTGATGCCACTTACGAAGGTACGATAATCCGTTACTTTTTCCATCGGTTTAACATAGGTATCCAGCACAACTGCACCGTGGAAATTCACTATACTGACTCGCGCCAATGCCGAAGTCTCACCATCCGGTCCAACGCCAACCATTTCACAATCAATGGCGACGTATTTTCCCACCCTGTTCTGCTTGCGTCAGTACCTTGAAAGAGTAACGCTTCCAAGTAGTAAGCAAAGACGCTTACTTTGCCTTATCACCAGTAACCGCATTCATCTCCTGAACCATTTGTGCTTTCAATTGCTCCTGTTCTTTGGCTGCTGGCGATTCGACTTTATACACTTCTCTGAACGTCTTTTCGTCAATATCGTCTCCGAACCATAGTTCGTCTTTGGAGGGTATCACTTTGGTTTCGGTCTTTGTCCTATGTAATAGTGCCCTCTTCCAATAAACACAGTTCGCCTTGTACTAGCAAGATCAGTTAGCCTTACACTGTCTTCTTTACACGTTTCACATTGCCCTGTTGTGACTGAGAGGAACTGGCTTTTCGTTTCTTGTTTCTGCCATTCTCCTGCGTTGACGATGTTTTATTGACCTACAATTTCAAATCTAACGTTAGAATGTAACCGACCGAGTGACATGTACCGGCATACAGGCAATTGCTTTTTCCGTTTGGCGCTCGCAGACGCTGGATCTCGCTTGTTGGATTTCATGTCGTAACAAGATCAGAAGTTTCGGCTTTAAAGAAAAAAGGTCGTCGGTCTTTTCTTTTTTGTTCCTCCGAGTCTCGAACTGAAAATTGACAGAAGACTTGACTTTGAGCTTCTCGATAACTTCAAACACGATCCTCGAAAGAGAACAGATTTATACAAACGCAAGCTTTGTTGGTTTATTATAAAAGCAAGAAAAGAAATTTACAGCAGCATGAGCGTTTCGTCTTTGTTTCAGAATTATTTACAATTCGTGAGCCTTGCGGAAGTTCTCACCAGCGTAGATCGCGTTAGCACCGAGCTCCTCTTCAATACGAAGGAGTTGGTTGTACTTGGCAAGACGTTCAGAGCGGCAGGGGGCGCCAGTCTTGATCTGACCAGTACGAAGACCGACGACGAGATCGGCAATGGTAGTGTCTTCAGTTTCACCAGAGCGGTGGGAGACCATGACACCCCAGCCAGCGGCCTGGGCATCCTTGGCGGCTTGGATACTTTCAGTCAAAGTACCAATCTGGTTGACCTTGAGCAGGAGAGCATTGCATGCCTTCTTTTCGATACCGATAGCAATACGCTCAGGGTTGGTGACCAGCAAGTCGTCACCGACAAGCTGGTAATCAGAGGTGGATTCAAGGTGAGCCCAGTTGTCCCAGTCATCCTGGTCAAAGGCATCCTCGATAGAGACGATAGGGTATTTCTCAGCAAAGGACTTGTAGAGGTCAGCAAGCTGCTGGCCAGTGAGGTAGTTGGCGGGGTCCGAGTTGGGGTTCTTGAAGTCCAAGTCGTACTTGCCGTCCTTGTAGAATTCAGAGGCAGCGCAGTCCATACCAATCTTGACCTTGCCAGTGTAGCCGGCCTTTTCGATGGCAGTGACAAGAAGCTCAAGACCTTCCTGGTTGTCCTGAATGTTGGGAGCGAAACCGCCCTCGTCACCAACGTTGGTAGCGTCCTGACCGTACTTGGCCTTGATGACACCCTTCAAAGTGTGGTAGACTTCGGTACCCATCTTCATGGCTTCCGAGAACGAGCTGGCGCCAGTGGGCAAGATCATGAATTCCTGCATGGCGAGCTTGTTACCAGCGTGCGAACCGCCGTTGATGACGTTGAAAGCAGGAACAGGGAGGACGAAGGGCTTCTTGGAGCCAGCCAAGTCGGCCAAGTGGACGTAAAGAGGCACACCCTTCTCGCCAGCACCAGCCTTGGCCACAGCCAAAGAAACACCCAAGATTGCATTGGCGCCCAACTTGCTCTTGTTCTTGGTACCATCCAACTTGATCAAAAACTCGTCCACAGCCTTCTGGTCGACAACAGACAACTTGGACTCAATCAGAGCAGGACCAATCACCTTGTTGACGTTCTCAACGGCCTTCAGGACACCTGTTGTAGGATACGTCATCCTTTAATCTCCCGCCTATTCCCGCCTTTTCTCCCCGGTCCCCTTACCCTTGCCGACATAATCTTCCTTGATCTTGTCACGGAGCTCGAGAGCTTCGTGAACACCAGTAGACGCGCCAGAGGGGACAGCAGCACGGAAGACACCCTTGGCAGTGGTCACCTCAACTTCAACAGTGGGGTTGCCGCGAGAATCGAAGATTTGACGAGCGTGAACCTTGGTGACAGAGGACATGACAGAAGGCACTAGAAAAGTGAAAGAAAAAGAAGAAAAACGCAGGGAAAGGCGGAAAAATAATTTTTGTGCGTACCGCGCGTCTGATGACGCCGTTGATAAGAATCACTTAAACCAATGAAATCGAGTTGCCTTTAACCCCAAAATCTTATCCATCAGCTCATTCTTCCCAGATCGATCTGCCCTTTCAGATTTTGCTTTCGCAACCATGTCTTATCCATCACCTCCGCTTATTGGTGGTTACCGAATCTACAGTAATTCAGAATAATAACGACCCGTCACGCAAAACGATGGAATATCTAAAAGGCAAACGAAAGAAAGCATATCCGGAATCACGGTCCGATGTCCCGTGCCACGAGTATAACTGCTTTTGTTGATGCGTGACAAAGCTTGTCGTAAGTTCTATTGGCTGGGATGCGTAGAAATTCCACTTCCCACTTTCTGCGCCTTCATCTTTTACTGAAACCCAAAATTGATCATGCATACGGTAGATCAAATAAACTCTATTGAGGCACTAACTGACGTGTTTTCTCTGCGCTAAAGAGATGGTAAGACGTATACGACTTATGTAGTTTATTATATGTATAAATGATAGATATGATAGAGTTATCCGGGATATGGAGGATTGACGAGAGAGTGAGTACTGGAAAATGTACAATCAGTTAGCGCCCAGAGTTCGCTTATTGTCGCTCGCTTCTTACCTCGGTAAATTCGAACCAAGATCTGCCAGCAGAGCATTGATATCTTTTCGGAGTGCTTTTGAAGCTGATGATCGTCTACTGGCCGAGCTTTCTGTATTGGAAGTTGTACCTGGTCCAGGTACACTTTGTGAAGAAGTGTCAGACCCATTTTGTTGTTGCTGGTGTTGTTGCTGTTGTGAAACAACTAAATCCTGCGTGTTAATAAACGTTGTGAGCTGCTTCAACTCAAGGCTAAACTTATTACCTAGCGCTTCTTTTAAATTCTCAAACTTTATGGGAGCCCGCTTATCAATGGATCCAGATCGCGTTGGCCCCTCGTTGCCTGCCCAGGATGCTGCAAGCTTTGGTTTATGCTGTTGCTGCTCTTCCATAAAAGACGGTAATCGTATGCGTCCCGCTTGTTCTTGCTTCCGGAACGCCTCAGAACCCCATTCGACGTACAGCATACTCTCGAGCTCCAAGCCATGGGTATCATGTTCATCTCGAAGACGGCCTTCTTTCGAAAGGTACTCGACAACCACGTAACGATCCATATATATCGTAACCTTGCTATCATTTTCTTCTTCGAGACACGTAAAATTATCAACAGGCATGGACGAAAATTGCTGGGCAATTGGCAAGGATGTCCACTCATTTTTCTCCCGTCGCCGTTCACGAATAGATTCCGCATACTCTACGAGAGAGTCTATACCATGGTATTGGCCAACTAGATGTATGTACTCTACGGTTACTGCAGCAACTGCACGCTGACGGGAACGTAACTGCACCACACCGTCTTTTACGAAGTCTTGAATCTTAAACCAGAGGGGCATGGATTTGATAGTAGCGTCTGCTCCAAAGCGTCGAAGGATAAAACATCCAAGGTTATACAGAGCAGAAGCGTCGTGAGGATTGAAGTCTTCACGCTGTACCCAATCAATCATTCTGTGCTGGACCACGTTTACGAAGGCGGCATTATCATCTGGTCGTATTAAATGCTAGAAGGTAGACATTTGGTGAGAGACTCGTGATACGAAGCGCGTTTGCTTTTACCTTCGGGTATGGCCTAAATAGAAACATGTCAATCATATTCCTTCACTTGATACATGAAAAATTGATATTTTACCCCAAGATGGTTGACGGTTCCGGTGTTCCCACCTCAAGATACCGAATCAGCAACCGAGCGAACGCAAACCGCGTTTCTGGTAATAACATGTAAGATAAATTATGCAAGATATCCTAGGCGTACAACAACTTACGGGCATCGTCGTCGATAAGGAGCCCCAATGCGGCCGTCCATTTGTTTGGAGTTAGGGTAATACCCGGCTCATTTTGACCTGAGGTTGATGACGAATTTTCTTGTTCTTGAGCTAACAACTTCTCGAAAGCATCCACTATCCGCTCCAAACACAAGAGTGCTGCTCGACGGTAATCCCGTATATTTAGGCCGTCAACCTCGGTAAGTGTCGTGCTGGACCTTAACTTGGGAACCATATATCCAGCCATGTCATCCAATTGGTTCTGATAATAAGTTCCGGACGCTAGGCCGTATACACTACGGTAAATGGCCTTTTCAACGACTTGCGCGTATTGAGCCCCTTGATCGTGTCTCTCGACCGTATTGGCGTCATGGAACCCATATTTTCGTATGGTCGCAATGAGCAGTGCAAATAACGAATTTTCAACTTCAAGTACTGATACTCCAACTACTGGTGTTTGGGTGGCATTCAAGACAGTCTCAAGGGTCGATGAAAGAGAAGCATGCTTATCGTTCATATAACCATCTTCCCCTGCTCGTTCAACGTCGAGCTGTTGTATAATCTCGGAGACCAACAAATAACGATACTTTGGCTAACCGAGCGCTTAATCAGTCTCGATGTGTGCGTATGAAAAAATCGGTCTTCTGAAACATTACTTGCAGAGTGTTCAGCACTAGCTCCGTTAGCGATTGGATTCGTTCAGGAGGCCACCAGAGATTATTTCGATCTACGTAGCTGCACTTCTTGTTGAGAAAGACCGCACGTGGATAATTTCCGAAACTGCAGACAACTCACCTGAAGAGCATCCCTAGTGATATTCGGACAGCTAAACCATTGGCTTTGCTGAAGAGGATTCCTGTAGTTTGCGAAGCTAGCGCTACCACATTGTCTTTATGAAGGTTCTCGTTGCTACGTATGGCCGACTGACGAATATCGACAATGCCTTGGCTAATAGACTTCTTCAGCATTGTCCATCCGTCGTCATTCCCAATTTTCGCCTCCAGCTAAGCACCTACCCCTTTGGTAAGCTGTTGAGCGATTTTTCCGACAGAGTTAGGGTTTCAAGAAGGGCGGGAAGGATAATGCTTAATTGGTTCTTAAAATTCGAGGCATACAATGCGTTTGATGTTACTGCAGCTTGCATCGCACGATGGCCAGTATACTGCATCCTAAATAAATTCGCTAAGAACCCTTATTTAATGAAATCCAGTGAGGCACGACCTACTTTAGCGCCAAGCTATCATCCGCATTTGCATAATTGCAAAAACTAGCATATTTCTTTAGTAACGTTTCATATTCATGTGTAAAGTCGTAATCAACACCGAGTGTGGAACCGTCATGATAGCTGCAGAAAACGACAAACTGGATGGATATCTTTAAGAACCTCCGTGTCTTGAAAGCACTCTGACTTCGCGGTTCTTACCGTGTCGCAAGAGAGATCTATCAGATCAATATCCCTCGTGTCAAGGATAGCGCTAAGGATCCGGACAATACACTTGGAAAACAAGTTGAGATCTCGATGACAAGTCTGGATAAGCTCTTTAAGGATAGCAAGCGACACTTCGTTGTATCTATAATTCCCAATGAAGAAAGGGGAGGTTGGTATGCCAAACGGAAAAACAGAGTCGGGGGCAAAGGAATGCAATGTATTACTAACTGTTTTCTCCCTTTCGCGATGTCTCGCTTCACTCTTCTGACAAGATAGCTTCCGACCTTGGTCAGCTTAGCTGGTCGTGTGCTCGCATAAAACGTCAGATAGCTAAGCTCGGATGGCCGGGGTCCCTTCTCGCCTTCCTTTGTGGGATAGCAGTGGTTGATATATTTAGCGTGCTTGGTATATCGAGTGCAATGCAATGAGCCAAAGCAGGGCGTCATGTCAGTTCAATCAGATGAAGGGTACTGGATACGAAAAGAAGGGGGAATCACAAGGCCGCAAGTGAAGCGAAAAATGAGAGTAATAGTTCGAGGTAAGGTCGAGATTATCTGTGCAGTGATGAATGAGTGGTTTTATAAGCCAAATTGGAAGGCCGGTAGCATTCCCGGATGCTGACGTGTAAATTAAACTCGCAGATTACGAGCACGATTGTGGAAATTGTGTTGACCGGGTGTACTTCGTTTAGGAAAGAGAGACAGAGCAACTGGGAGTATGCAGTAAAAGTGAGTGGTAATTGCTGGTTCTCTGTTAACCACAAGGCATGAGAAACCCCGACTTTTGGGAGTATTGCGCCCTCTGGCTATCTGTGGCTCTCTCGACCAAGCCGACAGTCTAAAATAAAGTGCGGGTTATACTTACTATCAATGAACTGCGTCAAACATGTGACAGGAGTAGGTTTCTTAGGCACGGAATCACTAAAGAAATATCCCATTATTCATAAGGCAAGGGGACCCAATGGAAGGGGGACCCATCCATTATTTGAAGATGGTTGAATAAAGGACAAGGGTTCTTCTGACAAAGTTTGTTTTGGATCATTTGGCTTGCTTGTGCAGGCCAGACCCCATAACGTCATCACACCTCTGATTACCCAAACCTCTTTTCGTCGCTACAAGCTTACACTTTTGGGTATCACCGCCCCACGACCCACATCGTCGTCTCTGGTCCAATTATCGTCTGTTTCTGCAATAATCTTTACTCCCATAACAAATAAGATGCGGACGAAAGATGTAAAACGCGGAATCGAAAAGTACTGTCTAAACAGAAGAACCTGCGCGACCAACGAAAGTTATTCACTAAAGCATAGTACGAGGTTAAATCGCGTTGCGCACTACAACAGGGTTCTCAACGCGACTCTGACGTCGCGGGTTACGAAGATAGTAGGCAACTGCAGACAGCTGAAGCATCTGGGTACACGAATTTAGACGACGTTGCGCTTGAGCCTACGCTTGAAACCGGCATGTAGCTAGGACTACATATTTAAAGCTTTCACTGGACAACTGCCTGGTGTTGGTCAAACTGGAGATCCTTCTCGAGTCATGTTCAGCTCATAGACTCAAAAGACTCGCAGTTAGCGAGCCGTATCACGCTGGGTCGTCATCGCAAGCGTTTCACGGGCCTGACGCAATTGCACATGATTTCTGTGGGGACAACCACAGAGCAAGTCTCGAGGCACACGCTACACTCAAGACCCTGTAGCATCTCAGGACACAAGCCTGTGATGGTGCGACGGACGATGGTATCCGACTGCTTGTTGAACAGACCGCCAGCATTCGTAGGCTTGAACTGCAAAATTGTAAAAATACCAGCGAGCAAGTCATCCAAGGAGCTAATCAAAGAATGATGCTGCGTGGTGGACGAGTCGACTTTGTTCCAGTTATTATTGGCGAGGACCCAGGTGCTGAGTTGAATAAGATCAGGCAGTGGCAATATTTAGTGAATTTCATTTCACGTTTCACATAGAATTCTAAGATAAAGTTGTTTCCGAGAAAACACTTTGTATGAGCATAACAAAATTCTTTTGCTTCTACATTCAAACGAGCTAACTTGAACGCTATCTAATAGCTCAGTGCGCAGTACGTGGTTGCAAGTCGATGTACTTCCGGGTATGAGTCAATTCAAATACCGGATGATACTGTTCGCTATTTCAGTAGAAGCAATAGGGTATAATAATAATGATTTTTGCAGTAGATTCAGACTTAATGTCGCAGGAAAGCGCTGACCAAGCTATATATATCGCGTCGAAGGGAACGTTCTTCGTGTCTCATGTTTTACATGCGGTCAATCTGATAATTTTTCATTTCAAGGATCTCGTGGCGAATACAGTATCCGCCTGGGAATTCTGGCACAAGCACGGCCAGTCATTTTCACGTGCTCCGAGTCCAGCAATCCATGCGCTTTCCGCACATCAATCCCTCGTCTAAATACCCTCTAATTTTCAACAGAGAAGACAAAGGTAGCAAAGGATGCAAAATGAGGTGTGGATATAGAAATGATGCAGGATATCCAATGCTGTTTATTGCTTGCTCTTGAGTTCAGCGACGAAGGCAATGTACTGCTTTTCAGCCTCTTCTTGGCTCATGCCTATAAATGTCGTCAGCTTCCCCTTTCCTTCGATACCCTTGCTCCTTGTGGTCCTATACCCACCCTTGTTGGCAGTCCAGGCATCCCACTTGGCACGGCCTTTCAAGTCGAAGGTGGGCTTAGCTGCAGGGCATAGCAGAGATCACGGTTAAATGTGAACGCTCCTTTGGCTCATCAGCAACTCAGTTGCACTCACAAGTGTTGTTGTCACCAATGGTGGCTTGCTTGTACAGACCGTACAATTTCAAAAGTTCTTCATTGGAGGGCTTGCTGGTGAGTTTTTGGACTTCGTCGGCAGCAGTTTGGAATTCCTGACCCGAAAAGCCGATTCAGCATTTCACAAGCGCGGAAAAGAGAGAAAGGGGGAGGGAACTCCTTGCCCTTTAACACTTGTTCTTGTAAACTTACAGCAGAAGGCATTTTGAATAAAGTTGTTGAATAAGAAGGAAAGCAGAAACCGTTGCGCGCCTCCTTTTATACTGACCGTTGGGTGGTGACACAAACTCGGCGCGTCATTGGGTCAACTCAACTTTTTGTTGGGTGGAAGAAAATTTTTCAAGGAAGGGCGGGAAAAACGCGTTTTGCCAACAGTAACTCACGTTTGTGGTTACCTGTGCGTTTCTTTGTTCGAAGCAATTCTAATATATGACGTTGTCTTCTTATTTGTTTACGTTTGGCCTTGCAAAATCTTTCGGACATGTGCAAACGAGATCGGATCCTGAAGTGGTCGTAGTGTGTTCGTTGCTGAGAGTGAGCCATCCATCCCTATTGACGTAACGTAAGCTAAGCTGCCAAGCAAGCTGTAAGGAATTGATAACCTCCATAAAGCGAAGGCTGGACAGTGATTAGTCTGTAACGCAGTAATTTGGTTTCGTACAGCAACTGGAGACAACGACGTTAAAAAAGCTTTAGGTGGAGAAATGCGAGAAGACACTTTTCACAGTTTAATAGCTTTTCTGGATCCAAAAATGATAAAACCGGATCCACGTCTTGATGGGTATACAGACCTCTGGCGAGACAAAACTTTGCGAACACATTGACGAAGTCAATGTGTTAAAAGAGGATGGAAGCTGGAGCAATACACCACGAATGGACTTGTCATGCACTCAAACGACTGGACACCAAAGGCCTATGTTACGTGAGACTGTGACACCCGAGGAATAGTTGACACAAGTATCCATTTACTGGCTCACCAATACCATGTCGTGAACGATCCGAATTTATTATGAACGTTTGCATCAAAAAGAAATTTACAAGGTCTTGTTCCCAACTGTACAGTTGCCAGTAGCTGTCAGCGCGTTTGCTCGGGATATCTCAAAAGTCACACAGAAAACGATGATCGGGTTTCTGCAGCCGTTATTCGACGCATATGATATCCTTTCAGATGAGAGATAAGCATCATCTGATAAAAGCTGATCGATGTGTGCTCGTTACTGGTTTCCAACAAATTGGCTAGACGTCAGCGCTGAATTTCGCCAGTATTCTGAATGTTTGTCAGTAACCGCTGGCATATCATAGCAACGTGTTAATGCACCGCTCACAGGGACTACTAGCAGGAGAATCTTCAGCGAGCAATGTGTTAAAGAAGTCATTGCTAAAGTAATACGAAAAGGAAGGGCATGAATGGCCAATGTCGGAAAGATTTTTAGCGCATGTGGGACAGAGCGTAAAGGGTTGCCAGACAAAGTTATAAAAGGAGCACGAGCCTCAGGAGGGGCAAAAATGCCTGGTCGGCCGGATGAAGATATTATCACTCTGCCTTTTTGTGATTATCCAGTGGTGTGCTGCTAGTGTGCTGGGTATATATCATCACGACATTGACTGGATTCGACAACACCTGGCATCCAAGTCACCCTATCCTACGACACGCGTACCATCTGTAGATACCATCACCAAGAGTTATAGCCTAGAGCAGCTCCAGCTCGTTATCCGGCATGGCACACGCTATCCTTCTGATGGTGACACGAAAGACATTGCGGACATCCTTGCGCTTCTCCAGACAAGCAAGAATACCAGTGCGCTGCCCTGGCTCAAGTCCTACCAGAACATCTATACGCCTGAACGCTCTGGGATGCTGTCTGGTCTCGGTCAAAGCGAAGAGTACCTCCACGGTCGACGTGTCGCTCGTAGTTTCCCGGAACTTATTGATGCAGTGATGGACAACGGAGACTTGGCGCTTCGATTCTCAAGCTATGCGTCTTCGTCCGAGCGGACGGCGCAGTCGGCCATGGCATTCCAGCTTGGCGTGTTCCAAGGACGCGGTCAACTCAGCAAGGCGAAACAGTTTGTTACGCCTATCTTGACGTATGCAAGAGACAACGATACGCTTATTGCGATCGACGATAACTGCCCCGCATGGCGCGCTCAAGTGCACGACAATGATGCAACCGATCTCCAAGCAGATCAATACCGCCTACTGGCCGAAACTTCGATTGCCGACCGCCTGACAATGGATCTTGGGATCAATATCACCACTAAGGACGTAGACAGCATTTATACGGGTTGCGCTTTTGACGTTACTCATCATGACACAGTAGACACCTTTTGCAGTCTATTGTCACGTGAGGATATCCTGACGCTGGAGTTTCGGGAAGATCTTTCCTACTACTACAAGTACTCATATGGCAATAAGCTTAACAGCAAGGTAGCCTGTGCATTGGTGCAAGACTTGGTGAAGGAAATTGAAGCTGCTGCCGAAGACAAAGACGGTTATGACAAGCTGTCGCTCAAATTTGGCCACACCCAAACCGTCCTCTTCTTGCAAACCTTCCTTGGTTTACATCAAGATCCGGAGCCTCTGGTAGCGAACTTGTCTAAATCAGCCATCGATAACCGCATCTTTAGAACTTCGAAGATTGCTACTTTTGCTTCCAACGTTGCATTCCAGATGCTCAGGAAGAACAAGTCTGATAAGTTCGTGCGCATTCTTGTGTCTGAAACGCCCGTCAAGCTCACGGGTTGCAGTGACGAAGTGTGCCCTTATGAGCAGTTTAAAGCCATCCTTGAACCATTGTTGAAGTGTGATATTCAAGAGATCTGCAATGAATAAGCTCGTTTTTCCGATATATGAACTTGTAAAACTCTGGTTTCGTTGTCATTACTCAAAAGCTATACATTAAAGCATTCTGTTATTCTACTTACCATCACCCGTTATGCAGGGAATGACAGTGCCGCTCCTTATACTCGCGGATGACAGTAAGTTGAAAGCTCGGTGTGCACAGTGCACTGCAAATCAGGTGACGTTCTGTCTCTATGACGTCTGCTATGGAGCGCCGGCCCAAGTACTTCCTGGTTTCTTGCACGTCTGTTTCAAGCGCTGCCGGGTGTCCACAATTTGAGGTCCTCAGTAAGATACAAAGTCAGTTTGATAAGCATAATTCATGCGCCATAAACGCGACCTTGTTACACACAAATTCAATAACCATGAGTTCTTCTGAGAAAAAACGATCTGCCAATGCGGATCCATCAACTGTAAGTGACAATGGGATGCTGTCAATGGAATTGCAATCTGTAGTATAAAGCTTATGTCTGTTATTGTAGAGTCAGAGTATAAAGAAGCAAAAGCCTGAGCAAGATCAGAATGTCGTTTATGCCGATCCGGGGACGCGATTGTTAGCGTCACCAGCGGCATCCGATTCAGAGAACTTTGATTGTGGCAAGTTCAATGCGAAAGAGACTATCTAATCCTTACTTGGCTGAACAAAACGCGGACGTTTATAGTTACTTTGCGCGACTTGATATGTCACGTAGGTACCCTATGCGGCAGCAGAAAAAGAAAAGCTTTTCAACTTGCTAAACCTTACTGCCGCGCTTCAGGATGACTTGGTGTATATGGTGCAAATGAACTTTACCGTCGATTTGGATTATTTGATGAGCAATTTACATCCTTCTGTGAGAAGTCGCATACCGATTACCGTAGTTCATGGCCATCGTTATGACGAAAGCCGTGCCATGATTGCAGAACAGGCAAAACAGTGGCCAAACGTTAAGCTTGTGCTGCCGAAACTACGAGATCGTTTTGGTAACGTTAGATATCATGTTCATTTCCAGTAAGAATTTACTGATGGATACTAGGTACACATCATACCAAGGTATGCGACATTTGCAAAAGCCGAGACAGCAGATATCGAATCCACCCAACCATATTTTACAGGCAATGTTACTGTTCTTTGAAAGAAATGGTGTTCAGCAAGCACAGGTGGTTATAATGACTGCCAATATGTGTCAGGCAGATTGGGAGTACGGTATTCAGATGGACCCTCTGTTGTTCACATTTGCTTAATCTTTAAATTGTCTCTAGGGATATGACACAAGGAGTGTACAGGACACCAGTATGCGGCCTGAAAAAAAGTACCAGCTCTACGGATGTTGGAGGGACAGTGATAGGTTCCGAATTCGGTTCACCTTTCGAAAAAGATCTCATAAACTACTTGGAAACCTACGGGTCGCCCTTGCAGCAGATACGCAAGAAACTATCAATGTATGACTGGTCTCCATGTAAGGTATAAACGTGCGCCATATGGAATATATAAACATTGTTAGCAGCGATCTAAAGCAGTTGTTTGCGCGATACAGGCTATTCTCATTGGATCAGTGCCTGGATATCATCGAGAACACGATTTCGACAAGTGGGGTCTCCAGCGGCTCAAGCGTGTGCTTCGTGATCATGTACAGCTTCCACCTGAATGCTGCAAAGAATCGACCATCATTGCTCAAGTATGTTTAATCCGATCTCCAGTCTCCGGAATACACGTCTAATCGAAGCATAATCACGCCGACAGTGCTCTAGCGTTGCTAGCTTTACCCAGAAGTGGTTTCTAGAAACTTTTGCGACGTCCATGTCTTCAGCAAGCAACAGCAAAGAAGCCGCAAGTCCAGACATAAAGTTCATTTATCCTACAGTCCAAGATGTGTCAAAAAGGTAATGCGTCTTTACTGTGGAACAAGGAATGGTTTGACTTAGTTGTCTACATTTCAGTCACACAGGAATAATATCGAGCGCAGGATTTCTACGCTTAGAAGAAGGTAAGACCGGATAGAATCCCAGTTTTTACCGACAAGGTGTGAACACTCTTCACCAGATGTATATTCCAAGAACAAGGTGTGGTTTGATTCTCACTTGTGCCAATGGAGAAGCATCCAAGCTGGTAGGCAGAAAATCATGCCCCACATAAAGACTTACACAAGAGTCTTTGGCGGTCCCAAAAGAAACAGGATTGCTTGGTACTTACTTACATCGGCCAACTTGAGTCGGGCTGCATGGGGAGAATATCAGAAGAATAGAACACAACTCCACATCAAAAGTTACGAACTGGGTGTCTTGATTTGTCCTAGTCTATTTCAGGTCGTTCTTTTCTAAGGCGAATTAGCGCGTGCAAATTGTCTGGCTCACACAAGTTTTCTTTCCTATTAGACCGAATCACGGCCGCATGTACACCTTCTTCCTGCAACAATAGACAATCTTCGTCCACAAATACCTGAAAACCTAGAGGGTGACGAATCTTCCACAACTATCGTACCTCTTCGCCTTCCATATGACTTGCCGGTAGTACCGCACGAAAAACCAGGCCAATGCTATACACGACGATATGCATTTGAAGCCCACAAAAGGCTGGTTGGTCCCGTCGACATTGACGTTCTCTAGACAGCATGGAGGGCTCACACACGGCATGATGTTAAAAAGTTGCGGGCTACTCTACACTACTGATACATTTATTGACGTTCCCGTTTATGCTTTCAGAGCTTTGACATGGTGATTGATATGGTCAGCGATAAACGTAGAAATGAAATAATAACTGTGATCGTAACCTTCTTGGAGGCGGATATTCCATTCGCTATCACGGCCCAGTTTATGCACCTCTTCCTTTAGGGTGGCAACCTTGAGCTGGTTTTCCAAGAATCCATCACTGGTGCCCTAGTATTTTCAGTCAGTATGCTGAACATTATTTCTTTTCTTCGTTTTAGTTACATACCACATCAACCAGGACATCCATTTTCTCATTCGGACGAGCCTTCAACAACTCCACAGTGTCGTATTCTTTCCAGGTAGACTGGTCTTCACCCAAATAGTTCGTGAAAGCCTTTTGACCCCATGGGCAATTGATTGGGTTCGAGATGGGTGAAAAGGCAGAAACCGTCTAGAAGAACATATGCTGATTGATACCGAGCTCAAAGTGATATCCGTTATAAATCGTTATACCTTGTATTTTGTGGGATTCTTGATGTAGATGGTCAATGCACCGTGACCACCCTTGAACACACACGCACCAGATGAGCATTTTTCTAAATAATCCTTTCTTCTTTCCAGTGCAAACTTACCATCGAATGGCCCATAATCGAGACGCGCGAGCGATCCTGTTCATCTGTGAGCGCTTGCACAATACTTTTCACCATATGTACATTCCTGCTTACAATAGGCAACTTGTTATGAATAAGGTCTGGAAGTTCCTTAACGATGTACGAATACATGCGATAATTCTTTTTCCACTTTGGTTGAGTCGCGTCCAGATAGAATCCAGCACCTATAGGATGACGATTAGTTTTATTCTTATTAAAGTTGATTTTTATCTCAGTTTACCTTGACCAAAGTCCCAAGAGTCGCTATCACCTTCTATGGATACACCGCCTAGAGGAATTTCGCGTCAAAGGCGGCGATGGCACGCATATGCAAAAGGGCAACTTACGAGGAGATGTGTCGGGAGCAATGAGAGCAATGCCGTGCTTTGCAGCCTCAGCGATAGCACCGCTCTTTTGCATAAAATTGTCTTCAGTGCACGTCAAACCAGACAAGAAGTAGATGCCCGGAACCGAAGTGCCATCATTCGTCTCTTTTGGAAGAAAGACATTGAACTTCATGTCACAGTCAAGCTCAGCAGAACGATGCTGATACTTGACAAGATAACCACCAAACGCCTTGTTGCGCGAGATTTCCTTAAAATCCATGATAACGTGTTTGGAATGACCAAGTGTGTCGCGGCTCTGTTTTTCGGCTTCAGAACCATGCTAACACAAGGTTCAGATCCAGACGCGTGGAAGCCAAAAGAACATGCCCGTTTTACTCATTTGCGTCTGAATCTTTCGCATTCTGGATATGCCTGTCTTATCAGTAGCAGCAATGAAATGCCAAACTTATGCTTCAGGTTCGTACCAAAGAAGTAAACCTGGTGGCCTTCAATCCCGTCGCGGTCGTCAAGGGTGAGGCTTTGATGCTTCCGGAAAGTTTATGCACTGATGCAACGGACGAATAATAATCCGGGATGACGAAAGCTCGTCCTTGGTGAAAGCGTTACCAGTGTAGACTATTAAGTATCCGCAAAGTGGATGTGTCCATTGAGGCAAATTCTTGTGCGTCTTCAGTTGGTTCTGTTAAGATTTGAGGTCGGAAGTAAAGTGGAACACGCTCATTGTTTGTAAGTGCTCCCTAAAGACAGCCTATACAGCCACTTATGTTGACTGCACCGCTAAGCAGTTCACTGGGGAAACAAAAAGACACTAAATACCGGATCAGATTAATATACTATTTTCTAAGGATTTGTTTGCGCTACTCAGAGTGCCTTTTTGCGTCGACTGGTTGCTCAATTTGCACAGAAATATGGCCTA
>JSYX01000126.1:0-68276 GCA_000787465.1 Thermomucor indicae-seudaticae
CCGGGTGATCCACTTTCAAGAGTTCGTGAACGTGGTCGCCCAAAATCTCCACGCAAGAGGGATCACAGGTTGGTATTTCGTGTATGATAATACACCGATCCACACGCAGCAGGAGACACAAGATATAATCCGCTCGCTTGGCTTTATTCCCTGCCCCCTGCCACCATTGTCCCCCTTCTTGAACCCCATCAAGGAGTACTTCTCGAAGCTCAAAAACGCTGTAACGAAGAACAAACTGGATTCCCATGACGATCTGCTTAGGAGAATCACACAGGCAGTGCACACGATCACACCCGACGACTGCAAAGGATGGATACGACATTCTATGTCTTTCTTCCCAGAGTGTAGCAGAGAAGAGTCTATGCTTTGAATAAAAGCGATCTTTAGGCGCCCATTTCTTGTTTTGCAATGTCTCATAAAAGATGCCGCGATGTTCCAAAATTGTTGCTGCAATGTTCAGAATATTTGACTCCGAAGTGCAAATATATTTTGAGCTTGTGCCAATTCATACCAAAAAACTAGTATTTTTTTCGAACACAGTAATAAATTCGAACAAAACCTTAAGGGAGTTTTCAAAGGGAAAACACCCTTAAAAGGATGCAAAAGATAGTGAGCAAGGTCCTGTCCCAATGTCCATTCACGTAATATAAATTCATTGTACGCAGCACCGCTAAGACCATAGAGTGCTATTTAACAAACAGGCTCGGCTTAACCCCTCGCCATAAACTGTACAGGTGCAGGTGAGACAAAATTCCACTTTTAGAATTTAGAAAGGTTAATTTTTTTTAGTAAGGGCGTTCTTTTCCTGATAAAAAGCCATTTTGGCTTCCATGATTGAGTAATAGAATAGCTAGCGTTAAGGGAATTTATCCTACTTCCCGAAATGAAAAGACGGAACATCAAGCCTGTAAGAATGAGGGTAAATTGCAAAACGACTGAACGGGATGACATCAAGCTTATAAGGTTGAAGGTAAATTGCAACAAGATGAATACTGCTAAATATATTTTTAACTTACGAATATTGGATACATCAGATCAACGTTGCTTTCTCTGCCACTAAGGTATGTTTTCCTGTAGAGCACAACGCCTGTTATCTGTTGCTATAGAAATATCTATCGTCTTGCAGTCAGAAATCCCCGCAGCCTGGGTCGCAGGATAAATGAAGGTTTAAACGTTCAATCAGCGTGTGCCAACAGCTTAAAAATTATACATGTGGTGTTAAGCGACCATCACCATTTGGTACGCAAGCTGCGGGACGATACTTTACGATGACTAGTTTCACTAACTGGTTGACTTTCCTAAAACATACGTCCGTATACTAGTTACAGATCCTTTACGGCTACAGCATTACGGTACATGCAACTGCGTTTGATTGCCGTGTTCGCTACTGTAATTATTCTGTTTTCTTTCGTACGCTGGATTGCCGCGTCATTCGTCTTGCGATGTCATGCTTTTGATGACGTTGCTTGTCGATAACGGCGCCACGTCATATCAGTTTTTATCCAATAAAATCCTTCCATTATCCCTCCCCAAGGCCCTTTTCCTTCGTTCCAAATAAGTCAAAAATAGGCGCCCCCTTAATCCCCGAAATTTCGAGTTTGGAAAGCCCTTGGCCTTGTGTGTAGTCTCCCTACAAGATATGACCCGTTCATTTGGGTCGTTGGTACAACTTGTGAATGAAATTAACATGCATTCAGAACCAAAGCTATTACGTACATAGATGCTTTTCCTGAGTTAATAATTCGTCATTGCTACCAGCCGATCGATAGATCCAAAACATAAGGTATTATACCTCCAACAAAGAACGCCGAACGGGGCAACTCGAGCGCGGGCACCCGACGATGAATTCAAACATTTAACCCTCAATTCGTCGACTGGTAGACACTGCTGCCAGTGCGCAAAGTATGATACACCTCCATCCTCTTATATCACTCAAACTTTCAGAAAATACACTTCGTTTCCGAAGTGTGCTCAGCAAAACAATCCACGGAAGACAGGTGTTCATATTAATAGACCGAGACTTAAAGCCAGAGAGGGGCAACAACCCGTTTAAGACGCACAATAACGGAACTACGTTATTTACACTAAATAGCTGTCGCTAAAGTAGTTGCAGAACTGTGAATATTCACGAAATTCAATGTGACACCGTCGGATACTGCGAGCTCTACGCGTGAGACACTGAGCTACATACCCAGACTTAAGTCGAAGTCCAGGCTATTTGGACTGCAGTCTGGACTCCAGTCCAAGTCCAGACTTCTTGGACTCCCCGGTCTGGACTGGACTGGACTCCCTTTGCGATGCCCTGGTCAAAGAGAATCAGGAGTACCGTAGATAGGACATTCAGGACTTAGAGCAAGGATCAGCTAGCGACGACGAAATTTTAGAGAGTGAAAGCGAAAATTAAGATGCAGTGGACGCCATGGACATGGACGATCTGGAAGAAAAATTAAGTTTGAAGCTCCGTAATCCTGGCCATTTTTCTACTACTTTTTTGTTCCTTCATTACTCAAAAAAATAATAAGTTATGCTCATCAGAAAAAGACAAAATCGTGTTTCCGAAGTGTAATCTTATAGTTTATCAAGTCAGAATGTCGCTGGAGGCTCTGTGTGAAGCAGCAGAAAGCAAAAAGTAAGTAGTGAACATTTTTGGTCAGATCGCTACCTAAAAACTCCTTATAACTGAAGTTTTAGATTACTTTTCAAGGATTTTTTAAGGACTTAAACTCAAGTTTTAGTCCTTAAAAGAAGATTTTTAGGTACCTAAACCTAGGTTATAAGGACCTAAAACCGGGGTTTTAAGGAGTTTTCCTACCAACAGCGTCGTTTAGTCACCTAAAACCAGGTTTTAAGGGCTTTTCTAACGAATAGCGATCGGCTTAGGTCCTTAAAACCTCTAAATTTAACCAATAGCCGAGCATAACAGACCTCGTAGAAAAGCAAACCATTACTTGGATATACGATTCAATCGCATTCCCAATCTTTTTGTGCCTCAAATTCATAGACACGTCCACGGATTAAAAATATCGTGCGGTTTGTGCAATACATGCAAGAATTTATTAATTAACGTAGAGAGTATTTCATGGAGTAAATAAATGGTTTTATTTTTAGAGCAATGTAGTACTTGAACCTCGAACCATTTTCTTGAGCATGAAGGAAACACAGAAAAATTGATGGCAATCTCTTAATTGATAGTATTGGATTACATTGGAATCTGGAAAGACTTACGTGTAAATCATAGCACTGGCGGAAAGCAACGAGGCCGTGGAAGAGAATTCGCCCGTTCTATATTGCTAAGGGCTGTGGATATGAAGGCTACTTAATAACGATAGCTTCCCAATACCTTAGAACATTGTATATAGCAAAGCCTTGACTGTATACACAATTCTGAAAAATAAAACCAGAATAAAAGTTTCTGTAATGGATTTGCCGCTAATATATGGAAACAACAAATCTGTGCTTCCTCTGTTTTTTAATTTTGAACTGTTGGTGAAAGGAGCGAAAGAAAGGATCTTCGCGATCCACTCCCAGGGGGGGCAAATATATAGGCAAAATCTGCAGCCTCCTGTATCGGCTACTAAAATTCAGACTTGGCTTGATTATAAGAGTCTGATTTTCCGAAGTCCTTATAATCTCGGTTTTAAGTTAAAATTTAGGCCCTTAAAACTGCTTAAAAGCATACTTTTGGTGCCACGGGCCGTGATGAACTGTTCATTCTTTCTTGCTCTCGGAACAAGTGCTGAATAAATTGCGCTTTTAGAAGGTCCCCCGTAGGCGTTGGCGCTCAGATACGCGTGGCATGAGGTACGAAGAAGTCAATAGAAAGTAGAGCTCTTAATATGACGGGCAGGGCGGGACAGACAAATGGGACACCCTGCTGTCCCTGTTACTAAATGGGACGGGTCGTCCCGAGACCCGTCCCAAATAAGAGCCCTAATGAAAAAATAGGAACTTTAATTAAATATGCACTCAAAGCCTTCATTTAAATAGGTATAAAATCGAAGATACATGTCTGTTTATTGGATTCACTTAATTCATTCAACATGACTCATACAAGTACATAATCACCCTTTTGCCCATGTCAGGCGCTCTTTGACGCGTTTCGCATATTAGGTTCATTTTTCCATTCAACATGACTCAGTCATGTATATTGTCACTCCTTAGTCCGCTTGATCGCTGTTTGACGCCCCTGTTACGGCGCGTATCACAAATCGAGTGAGAAGACCGAATATAGTAACTTCTGTGATCCCTTCTGCACAGTTTTTTTTTTTGGAGGCGCTCTAACACCTACCAGCGCAGACTCACGTTGATTGGCTGATTTTATTTCTTCCTTCATTCTGCAGTTGTCTTTCTGTCAACATGTTTGAGCCCCCTAACAAAGTACAAGGAGTCTCAACAACCCTAGTGTGTGATACCTCATCCGCACTCACAACCAACCAACTATAACAAATACATCAGTTTTAAGCTGAATGGACCATTCTCGTTGGAATCCAACCCGTCAATTATCCCCAGCTACGTTCGAAGACTCGCTGAACAACTATTAAGTCTGCCTCTTCGCCCTACGCTGTTTGATCCCCTCTTGTAAGTATTATTATATTGAGTGTCAAAATCTGCGGGTCTTGTCGGCTATTTGATGTTATCTACTCAGCCTGTGGGTTATGCATTCAGTCAAGCTTATCTCAAAGCTCAAGCATACTTTTCATGTCCATTCTTATGTTTCTCTTTTGCTTACATTTGTGCATTATTTTCTTTTGCTCTCTTCTCTGTGGCCCTTTCTGGATCTCTCGACTTGTGTCTCACTTACGGTTTTTATAACACCTTCCTACACCTCATTTTTCATCATTCTCTTCTTACGCTTTTGTCTCTGTCTCTGCGATTTCTGATACTTCCTTTTGTTTTCTTTTCTACTTCGTTCTTGTCATACACAGCCTCAGTACCATCAGTTTAGGAAAGCTTCAACCACTTGAGCTATCGGTTTTGATGTGCCCTATTCACATATTACCATTTCTGCTATCAATAATTTATCTTTAATCTTTCTATCTATCTATTTTATAATGTTTCCTCTTCCTGTACCCCAACAGCCGATCCAGCACACTCGGTCGGTTCTTTTTCATTCTTCTATTGTTGCTTTGTTTCACACCGATATTGACATTTGGCATTATTCTATTGAGAATAGATCTTGTTCACATACCAGATGTCTCCCGGAAAGTTGCAAGTTTTGAACTCAAACTATATAGCCAGTCACTGCTACACTGGATTACATGGTGTGAAGCTGTCAAGACACTGGGGGGTGCACCGGCGAGGGGTTCTCGTCGTGATTGAGCTTACGCCCTTCGCTTGTTTATACTCCGTAGGCATCTTGTTTTTTGTTGCATGCAGTATGAACCAACCTCCGTACGCCGAGCGTGCGTGGCTATACTTTAGTTGCGTCGCTCCTTCTCTCTTGTTTTGCGTTTCTCCTCGTTCGTCATGTAAAAAGGCGTGGGTCTGGCTTCGAGCATCTCTCGTTATTATGCAATTACTGATGCCTCTGTGCCATGATGGGCAACACGGTGATTTGATTGACCTCGCTGTAGTGGCGACCTTTTCTTGTTTCACGGCCTTCAGTATGATCCTGGCCATCCAAGATGGAAGCGATAAACCATTACAAACTGTCATCTCGCGCTGGTATGCTCGAAGCCCACCGTCGAAATCAGTAAAGACTCCATTGGCACACGAAGCTCCTTCATTACCTGTCATCCGTCGCTATGCTTCAAGCTGTTTCATCCGTGGACTTGTTTACTTTGCGATCTCGGTGCCGACCATGGCTTTCCTCGACGGCTTTTTACGCGTTTGCGCTGCACCACTACAGACACCGTACCTCGACCTTTTCAGTAGCGAACCCCAGCGCATACCAGTCAGGACCCTTTATTACTATGCAGTAGCTGGTATTGCGTTACTTGGCCACATTGCAATCGTACCAACATTTGTATTGCTGTATCGTTCTGGTATGCTCTTCATCAAGACGTTTTTCTGCGAAAAACTGCAAGCTGAATATGAAGCCATGCTCGACTTCATGACCCAGCCCACTCTGTTTGACGATCCTTGGCTTGCTTGTTCTATTCATGAATTATGGTCGAGGTAAATGCTATCTTTGTTAACCCTATATGTCAAAGCGAGGTTCACTGATTCGCACCAGGACAGACGATGGCATCAGGTATTCCGGTTTGCATTCTATCCAATCGCGTATCGTCCTGTGCGTCAAATGTTTAAACATCCAAAACTGGGCCGTGCAGCAGGCACTATGGCGGTTTTTGTTATGTCCGGGTTGATACATGATTACATCCTGATGACTATGGTTGGTTTCCACAGATATTTTACTGAATCGAGGGTCGCAGGCTTCCAGACATTCTTCTTCATATTACAAGGATTGGCTACGGTGGTCTCGTCAACGTTCCCGCCTACTCCATTGCCGAAATGGATCGCACGCGGACTTGCTTGGCTCTTTATACTCTATACAGCACCGCTCTTCATTGAGCCGTTTCTCCGCATTGGTCTTCACTATACCGCCAGAGTACCTGGATATCCCCAACTTTTTGATCCTTACATGGACCCTGTGTGTCCCTATGGCCGTGACGTACTTGTGCAAAGGTGATCGAATGAGGCAGTGGTTCTGAAGGGTCTGTCAAAAGTGCAGCTTCATCTGCATTTTTTTGCTTTGGGAGCCTGGTTACTGATATGTTTCTTTTAGGACTCAAGCGCTTTGACCTTCAGACATCTTATTTTTATCCAACTGTGAAGGCCTTGCAATAGAAGGACTGTCATGTTGTTACATAACAAGAGTTGTAGACAAGTTGCCAATATCAACACGATGTTTCAATATACCAGATAGTTATAGCCCGTCCGCTTTAAGGACATGTATTGGGATCAACAATCAATGGTTGAAGCATCGAACTGGTCTGCCTGCAATATACCATGCATGACGTATTTTGCAAGCTAGCTAAGCGACCCAGTACGCAACCAGAAAACAAGGATTGAAGGGCGGGCGACGTATGTAGAGCATGACCTTGTCCACATACATGCCCATCGTGAGACCCCATTTTGAGTGTTTTAAGGGAGTTTATTCTGGACGTTACAGCACCGCTTCAGACCGTGGCTACCACAGGGACATAGGGCTTTCCTGGGAACGACGATTTGTAGATGGCCGAATACAGAATTGGTTGAAATACAGTAAACGCAAGCCAATTTGGGCCGATAGAAGAAAAATTTAACACGAAATGGGAGCATTACAAGAAATCGAGCGAGCATTTTGAGACGTCCTTGGCAACAGAATAGGACGATCGCGCCATTTGCCTGAAAGTTAGTGAGACGAAACTGAAATCCTATTAGACGAAAGAGTCGATTCACTGAGACAAAGTGGGAGCTTCGTTTAGATAAATCGTTTCAGGGGATGGGAAAGATCTTATTAAGGTCATTGGTCCTGCTTTTTTTTTTTTATCAAGGTGTCTTTCCCAAAGGGGCCCGGAATGACAGTCTTCTTCCTCACAGACGACTTGTGGTATCTTCGTTATTCTAGGTGTAAGGTTATCCTTATTCGACAAAGGATTTTGATGGATACAGTATTCGCCCTGATTTCAAAATCACTTTATGACAGCTTCGTCCGAAAGCCGAAGCAACATGCGATCAAAGGATGCACAGGGGACGCTGGAGAACGAGATTGCGTTCTGGTCCGTCACGTGCCGAATATGACCACAGTTGGTCGCTGACAGAAGGCATTTTAAAGTGCTCTACATCCGTTCGCATATCCTCCTCAACCCTTTCAGAGTGACTCGTCCTTTCCAGAGTGACTCAGGCAGTTGAAGCAAGGTGACATCCGTGAATGGAGCGTAAGGAATCGAGAGGTAAGACTACAACTGGACGCAAGCGTAGACCATCTCTGATCCCAGTGAAGTCAGGATGATTAACGTGAGGTCGCACCAGGAAACAGAGGGACCTGCACTTTACACTTCGGGTTGGTTCTCAAAGAAAAATTATCGTTTTGTGTACACCTCTCCTCTGCGCAAGACCCAGTTGTTCAAGAAGCGGTTAGTTGGCGGCAACCCACGTTACGAGCCCGTCGTGTGTTCCATTTTTGAGTTCGCAGGGCGGGAGCGGGCCGTAATGCTGGTAGCAGGGAGAGCATAGCTTGCTCGTCTGTCTGTTTTCTCAAAGTCGACGTGAAGATGAAGCATTTTCAAAAGTGAACGCATATCTGAATCCCTCACCATTCGGCAAAACTATTTATATTTTTCACGCCTGTACAAATGCCTTGTTTGCCTTTGGGCAAGCATTGTTCCAACCTGTTAAACTTATCGTATATTCTCCAAACCGCACCAAAAGATTTTCGATAACAAGTGAGGATCCAGTTTTGCCAAGAATCATATGAAACAGACAAGTTGCATGAACTGATAGCTGACATGATCAGACCGTATAAAATGGACGGAAAACTCATTCCTTCTTTCTCTTGCTTTCTGTTTTTTCTCAAAGGCACTGCCTTTTATCGCTGCATGTGGACTGCATGTCGCCATGTTCGAGGCTGCAAACCTGTTTGGACATCATCGCGCCATCAAGATTGGAAGCCTTTTTGAGTCTGCAATCGTGCTGGGCGGGTCTGGGAGTCTCCTTTGTTACGGCTGGGTGATCCGTCATGTGGGGCGGATGCCGCGTCATCGTCTTTTGGCCTTGTTGCAGGGGTGCGCTGGCTGCGCGATGTGTGAGAACACCTGTAACTACATTAACCTTTACCGCATCCTCTGACTCGACTTCGTCAACTTGACGATTTAACTTTCACCTTTGGATTCTCACTCCTCGAACGTTAAAATCGAGCGGCCACTGTACATTGACACGATGGCTGAAGTGACCGCTCCCGGCTCTACTCGTATGCCTGCACAGCCAAAGCGTGACAGTGACGAGTCCGAAAGCCCAGAGCGAGAGCCTAAGAGAATGGTGACCAAATATGTCAAACTTAATGGAAGTAGTCCTGGCTAAGTGCCATCACTATATATCGCAGACCACCGTGGCGGGAACAGAGCCAGAGACGAGTTCCGATGGAACGTATTGCCCGGATTCCACATCTGCAGACTTCATTCCTGGTGGTGCCCTTCCGTCAATTCCTTTAAGTTTCAGCCTTGCGGGTAGCTCGGACACGGCTTCTGATACGTCCTCTGTCCGTTTCATTTAGAGCTTGAGGCTTTCAGAAGCTGACTATATGCGGAGGGCCGACTTACCTTCGCCAGCAATCGTGGACGAGAACCTTAGGCCACGATACGAGGCAGCGATCGAGAAGGTTATCAGGGGCGAGCTGCTTCCGAGTCGGCTGGCAAGTTCTGCACCTAATCAATGATATTTTCAGTGCCAACTGGGCATCTTTTCTCTAGGGACGAGACTTCGTGGATCGAACGAAACAGCAACGGCGACGAGACAGAGAGGAATCGCCCTGATATCACCCTTTACGACTCAAATAAGCCTAACAAGGCAAATGCTGTTGGAAATTGGGAACGGCGAGGTGAACCCATCAAGCTATGGCAAGTGCTAGGTGGATGCATTACGAATTAGGGCGTTGGAGACGGCCAAAAGACAGTTGAATGCACAGATACACCGGTTTGGTCAGTCAGGTGAGATATTTCACAGAGCAAGAATAGGAAGATGACAAAGCTAAAGAGATAGATAAGTCCTTTGAGACTCCAAGTAGGATTATTCTTTATTTCGTTTACAATTGCTTTGTATTTGTATCTTTGTCTGGGGCGATATCGCAGTTATGAAGAGGTTTTTCAACGGGAGATTAAAGATACGATAGATTGGTCTCGTCATGAAGAACCTTTATCTGTGTGAAAGTCTGTTGGCGGTGCGTAGACTGTGGTTTTAGTTACCTCTTCTTCAATGTGCAATTGACCAATGTTTCGTCTTCTTGGATTTACAACATCAGGTGCGGTTAGTGCAACTTTCGCTATCACAGTGGTGGGTACGTATATTATAGCCCTGGGGAAGTACACTACCCGCGCGATATATCGGTATTTGATAAATCGATATTCTCGATAACCAATTGACCCCTTCAATCCCGGATTTGCTTTTTCCAGGCGTATGTCCACTTGATATAACGATCGCATTTTTCCATCACGGACCCCATCGACATATCGCGCGGGTACTGCAATAATGATATCCTATGGTAACGCATAATAAACTTTCCGCTTTCAGGTCTGAGCGTCGAGGTGTACGCGATTCGTTTCATAGCTGGCGCATACATCTACAGCCAGTTATGTCAGTTCCAGCTCCCAACAAGCCACGTAACCTATTGTCAAGTTGAGGACGCGCTTTCCAAAAAATGACGAACGTCAAGGTGAGCAGAATTCCAGTTTACAACATAAATCATGTGGGTGAAATCCAGTGGAAGAAATTTACTTGGAAAAATCTGGTGGGAACAGAACATGTGCAGTGTTAACGCAACAGAAGTAAATAAGGAGTCAACTAGACTGTATATTAGTCTATGAAGTATATGCGACATACGATGAGCCTCGCACAAAAACTTTTTGCTTTTCTGGAGGGGTAAACTACGTAACATAGGCACAAAGTCATCCTTATTTGGGATCACTGAAAATTTCCTTGACACCGCCGTTTTCGTGATCCAGTGAGTCGTTATCATCGTCCTTGACGTACCGAATCCAGTGGCACCCGAACATAGCATACAAGAACTCAACAGTAAATCCGGCCAGCGGGATAGTGAATGCAATGTTGATACTACGATGATCCTTCAAAAGGGCCATTAGCGTTGGGAACAGAGCACCACCCGCGACGCCCATAATGACTATCAAGAAACGAAAACCGTAAGCAATCAAGCATGTGTAAATCCTATACTAGAAAACATACCGAATGGTGCACCGCGCTTGTAGTTGCGACCCAAGTCTCGTGTGGCCAAAGCAAAATTCGTTGGGAACATGATACTCTCAAAGAACAGGATGACCATGAGGGCGTAGGTCGTGGGCGAGGTGTGCATAGCAATGACAAAGATAGTAGTGACGAGCGCAGCAACGGCATAAATCGCCAGGAGATGGTCGGCACGGATCCAGCGCATCAGCGCGGCACCGATAAAGCGACCAATCGTGAAGCACATTTGACCAAGCGACAAAACCACTGAACTCCAAGAGTCCTCAAAGCCGCCCACAATTGAACCGTAATAGATAAACATGGATGCGATCGCGACCTGGACACCGGTGTAGATGAACTGTGTAATGGCACCAAGGATCAAATGCGGGGACAGTAATGAAGCTCGAGGGACCTTTTCGCCGGTCGCAGCCGCTTCGGCCATCATTTGAGCTTCTTCATCGAACTCGGGAATCTTTGCGAAGCAGAAGAATAAAGCAACGCAAAAGACGCCTAGATGATTTTTCGTGTTAGGGCACCCAAGGACGATCTTGCGCCGCCGTACACATCTTACCGCATCCAACACCAACATAGGTCCACTTTACAGAGTCCAAGTTACCAGTCGCGCTGTCATTGCCTCCAAAGAAAGCATAGGACGCCACGATAGGTGATATTGTTGTACCGAGACCATTGAAGCCTTGAGAGATGTTAATACGAAGAGATGCCCAGCGTCTTGAACCAATAATGGCAATGTAAGTATTAGCACCTAAAACAAAGGGGTCCCGTTCAGCGTGGGGACAAGTTGAACAAAAACGCAGGATTCAACACTTGCAGTTTTCGAGCATAGCAAGCCCACTAGCAATGGTAAATAAGGAGCCAACAAAGCCTCCATAGGATCGATTGGTGGCAGCTGGATAAAAGCAAAAGGCACCCAGGACGTAGAGCATCAGTCCCAAGAGGATGGTCTTTTTATATCCAAACCGTTTCAGAATCAAACCGGCACTAGGGGAACAAAGTTAACAAGCTGTCTGATTTGCACTGCTTGTTCAGCCTTCACTCACATGGGACTGATGACAAAGTATGCACCAAAATAGGCCACTTGCATATAAGTCGTCTGTGTTGTAGCTGGAAAAAAGAACGAGATTAATCTCCCTATGATAAACTATTGTGCATCCAAGCTTGCTTTGCTTACTGATTCCCAAGACATTTTGAAAGTGTTTGTTCAAGGTATCCAGCAGACCGTAACTGAACCCCCACAGAAAGAAAAGTGTTGTGACCAAGGCACCGGGTATAAAGTAGCTCTCTTTCTGGCCTTCGTCATCCTCGGCCGTCTTTGGTGGAATGACGACGGATAGTATCCGGTTGCAAGTATCCTTAATACCCATGATTTGTAAGGCAAGTAAGAAAAAAAGAATGAGAAGGAAGAAGAAGCAAGATTTATATGGGGACCACGCCGGTTCTTACTCAAAGCCATTCTGTCAGCGTACATACTATCCTTCCTTGGTGTGATTAATTGGGAACTGCTTGCGACCCGCCGATGACGGGAAATCCCAGGGAAAGCTGCCATATAGCCGCGGGTTCCCCCTCCCCCGCCTCTTTGATCTGATCCCAACATTAGGTAAACGGTCTTGATCTGGTCTCATATAGAATGAATCATCTTGTGTATGATCCTTCTTGCAGGAACATGTTACTGGATGGCTTCGGCGAATTTCTGCTCCCAGAATTGCTCGCCCGTCTATGATCTTGGGAGAACATTTTCTACAAACAGAAAGGATGAAATTTCCCCATGGGAAAAAAGCCTAAGCCAAGACATCTTGCGAGTGGGGACCCCGCATTTTCCCACACGTGGTCACATGATGTAATGGAACGCATAGATCCTCGGACCAATGCTTATCTTGGTGCTGAAAAAACAGTTTGTTACGTAAGCATGCCCCTTTTGCTACACAAGTCCTGTGCGATCTGCTCAAAATTCGGGAAGTGGACAAGATGTATACAGTCCAAATTATTGGGCCGCCGACTTGAAAAAGTGGACGCTCATCCTGTCGATCCAATGCTACAGTTCCGTTGAGGCCGTTTAAAGCCAGAGTTACACGTGTCGCATTTCCAATTTGCTATGGCAGCTTCCTTTGATGAAGCAAATAAAACGCAGAACGAATCGGCCTACTTAATGGCAAGAGCTTTGACCAGGTCTATATTTTACTGTCTCCCTAGGGAAGCGAAACGCTGCTACTCATGTGTTTTAAACGATATTCCTATCTTCTCTTGCCTGAATACCCAAGAGTCTTATACTGTAGTCTAGAGCTCGTTACGAACAGGTCGCATATTGATCTCTTGCCTTGACCATGCGCCTCCTGTGGTAGGGTACACTTTACAGATACAAACGATGCGGTTGATGTATATACGTCTCCTGGACAATGATGGTCAGTGACACAGTAGATACGCGTGGGTCGCAGTTCTTTTGCTGATTGGGCGTTCTCCAAGACATCGATTTCCAAGGAGTCTTTCATGTAAGGTAATCCCAGACTGTTTTCCTGTACAGAATAAAGAAGTTTTAATGCATGTTTAACAAAGAATACTTGCCTCTATTCTCCAGAGAGTCCCGCAGTTGCAATCTACTTGTGTAGGGGCAGTTGTGATCCAAGCGTTTCGTCACTGCAGTTACAATGGTTGAGATTGAATTCCGACATAGGGTTCAACGAGGGAGATGCGCGGCTACGCTGAAGCTTCCCTTTACCGTATAATGTCAAAAACTTTACCTTTATCCCCATATAGTCCCGAATACAAGGGAATCTCGACTCTCAATATCATATACGAGGCTGGTAAATGACGCGACGGAAGGAAGGCTGCATTCGCATTTCAGCATGCTGATCAGCGGGTACTTGTTGACCCCAAATGTTGTCATAGGCCTCGACAGCGAGAGTCGCCCTATTCTTGTTCTGTGTGCATCGAACTTGCCAGACCCAGAAACCATAAACTATGACCTGATTCTAGCGTAAGTGCTGGTAGAAGAAGCCAGCAGCATGGACAAGTGGGCTCATTCTGAACGTTTATTACGTGGTGCATAGCTTTATTATCGCACGACTGTATGTTTATCTGAGCCGTGTTCAGAAGCACAGAGAGGGACTTATATGCAAACTTTTTGTAACAGTGACGAGTTTGTGGAGAACGACTATGTCCTGGTCTTCTTTTCGTCACCAGCTCAATATCGACCACCATGGCTGTGGCTCCTGAAAGCCTACCGCACCTTGGATAGAAAGTAGGCCGTTGATCCAGTAGTGCTTTGTGCGGTGTGGACTTAATTCTCTTCTTATCCATAGATACAAGAAGAATCTGAAGGCGCTCTACGTGGTTCATCTGGCTCGGACATACCGTATCATATTCGATTTGGCAAACAAAATCACAAGGTGAGTGAGACAGCATGTGGCCTGTGCGGGAAGCAAATGAATAACAATCACCAACGAACATATAAAGCCCAAAGTTTGCACGCAAGCTGCATTATCTTTCTTCACTCGATGAACTCCATGAATCTGTCCAGCTTTCCCCACAGTTTATACCCGAGCAAGTGAAAACCTATGACCGGCAGCTGAATCCATCGATATCGACTTCTTTAGGACGAAGGCAGTCGGCACCGAGTGCGGTGTCTCTCGTGAAACGATCCTTGCCGTCATTAGCATTCGGATTGACGTTGGACCGTCTAGCCAAGTTGGAATTGGATCAACAGGGGCAGCAGGCTGCTCCATATATTCCGAAGGTTGTACGATGCTTGGTTGAGCACCTTCGGCAGAGAGGTACGTCGGTTTCGTTGCACTCCAAGGCTCGTAGGAATGGAGTGCGCTCAAGGCTGTGTTAGGCTTGGATGAAGAAGGTCTCTTTCGAAAATCCCCGTCTAGCGAAGAACTGAAGCGCGTAAAAGAAGCCTTCAACCAGGGTAGGTAACAAAATAAGGTGGTGCTCAACTATGGGTATCCTTATTATGTTATACCGTACAGGTGTAGACGTTGATCTTTCACAACACGACATCCATGTCTCTGCATCGTTACTTAAAGTCTTTCTACGAGAGTTAGGAGAGCCATTAATCACTGTTGAATTCTGCAGTGGGTTGGGTAAATTACCAGGTACATAGGCTGGCACATGCTGTTCAATGGTTGCAGAGCATTATTAATCGGTCGCGTAAATAGCAAACCCAGATCACTGCTCCAACGATGTTATCCAACGGGTGCAGACCAGGATACGAGACACTTACGCCACCAAACCGCATGAACTGTCGTTAATGAGATACCTCTTTGATTTCCTCGACCAAGTTACCCAACATGCTAATAAGAACCGTATGAACCACCACAACCTAGCTCTTGTTTTCGCTCCCAATATTATTCGTGAAGCCCAGTCTGTATCGCAACCCACACCGTCCACTCAAAAAGAAGCCGTGACTACTGCGTCATTGTATCTAAAACAGATGAACGAGGCCATGATACTTGTGCAGCTATTGATTGCCAAGCACGAGACTTTATTATATCCTGAACCTTAGTGTGTGCATAGCGTTTTATGTAGTCCATACGCCTGTACTTTATTATGTAAACTTGTGAGTAAATGCGCGTTAGAAACGGTATTACAAACACACAATTATTGACGGAGGCAGTTGCTCCAAAGGACAATTCAGAAAACAAGAGGACAATCAAGACTTTCGATACAATCATATTTGGCTCAAACCCGGAAGTGAGCCATGTACTCATATTGGGATCACCATAAAATGCAGTTATTTGGGATACATGTACTTATAAAGCAACGTTGCGTAATTGGCCAATTAACGTGGCAAACATGCATCTCCATGCTCCTGTTGTCAAGAAACCTTAATAGGCCAACCGCACCACTTTGACATTGTCTGAGTTCAATTTTGTGTAACACAAACTTTGTTCATTGGTAAGCTCTCAGTAATCGCGATTTAATCGAATGCACCGGATCAAACACCCAAAAAAACAAAAAGTGATGATATCAGAGCCAGTTTTATCGCATGCATCCAGTCAGTATAATCACGTAGCATTCATCGCGACGAGTAGCATAATGGCAGACCATAGTTTCTTCGAGATACGTCCCCGATAAAAATGATGTAGACACTTGTGTAATATATGCTACGGAATAATAATAAGCCCCAGATCCAGGCATAAGGCCAAATTCTTTCTTTTCAATATGAACTATACCATCCTCCCGAACATTGGATGATGTATGGTATCTGTCGTGGAGAGATAATAGCTTCGATTGCCCCAAGATATGCCCCGGGCAATGGTTGCAGTAGATTCTTGGCTGCAGAATGGCTCTGTATTTGCGAGTTGTCGGGGTTTGTGCAGTATTCAAATGGCGCGTAGACTTCTTTACTTTCTCTTAACTTTTTTCCTCTGTTCTGTCCGAGAACTAAGTGGAGTCTCTTTTTTATATTACCTCGTACCACCAAAAGCGAACCCTCTCTTGCAAGCGACTACAGCCTTCTACTATTACAGTCCTAATAGCGTTCGGTCTTTCTTTGTCTTAAATCAGCAAACGTGAGTTTAGTTTACTGAGCTTTACTGCTACTACTGCTACTTTACTGGTCATCGTCTAACTGACATGAGCTTGCAGTCTCCGTCTCGCGCGCGCAACTTTCGAACCTCCGGTTGTTGCCTCGGACTAACACGGAAGCATTATTCATATCATGTCTTCACCGACAAGTACCAAGGCCGCCTCGGGCCTTCATAGATCACTGTCCGGCCATCTGCAACGATTACACATTCGAAATCAGGACAGTGACAATAGCGAAGAGTTCACAGACAAGTGTCCAGGTGCTCCAGGCAAGTGGTTTGTTTTTGGGCTATTTATTGCGATATAACAAACTTTTTCTCTTACTAACGAATATATAAACCATGCAGCACCGACCCGCCGCAAGTTTTCGTTACAATCCAAAGGATCACACTTCCGCCCAATGATCTATCAATACCCTGGTAAAGACAGCATAGAATCGATCCAGCCCATCAAACGATCAAAATCGCACATGACTGCGTCCACCAGCAAGTTATCCTCATCCAATTCCATCAGTAGTCGTCACCGCCACCACTCTCCACCTCCGGCCACCGCCACCACTACCACCAGCTCTTCTTTAGCCGCCTCATCATCCAGTGAAGAAGATTGCTTTACAGCAGAAGACCCATCAAATGAGAAGCAACACACTGCCAAAGATCGAACAACGTTCAAAAGCGTATTTGGCAAGATGGTCGGGAGCTTCAACGGTAAAGCAGCCAAAACTTGCACGAGGAAACTGCTGCAAAGTCATCTAATTTCTCTGCTTAGAACTCCTAAACAAAGATATCAAAGATAAGGAAATGGAGATATCAGGGCCATACAACGCAAAACATGAGATCCACGTTGGATTTGATCCGGATACCGGTGAATTTTCTGGTCTTCCTTACGAATGGCAAGTTCTTCTAAAGCAGAGCGGCATCACGAAGAAGGAACAGACACAAAACCCACAGGCAAGTATCTCTATCTATTTGGCGGGGTTTGGGGGCACTTGCTAACTTCTTTGTTATAGGCCGTATTGGACGCCATCGGATTCTATCAAGAGTCGTCCCAAAATTTCGAAGAATCCGTATATCACAAGATGGAAAAGGCTCATACTCCCACTAGCAGTGTCGCTCAGTGTTCATCATCCTACCAGCGCCTGTCGCCACCTGCATCACCTACAACGGAACTTCGACTACCAAAACTGTCCGTCCAACAACCGTCACCGCTGCTGCCGCAGGCGGCGCCCCTGTCCAAGCCCGTCTGGTCACCCGAACCGTCCTCGTCCGAATCCGAATCGGGCTCCATGCTCCGGATGCAAGAATACCTGAAACGCCAAAATATCCCCCATGATGCCGCAAGCAACAACAGTTATACCGCCTCCGTCACCACCACTACTTCTACCACCAGCAGCAGCCATGCAGCCCGCGAATATGACATCAAGCGCAAGTTGAGCATGAAGCAACGTCGACCGCCGCCACCCGAAGGTCTGGGATCACCGTCTGTTGCCCGGCAACGCGCCAAGGAACGTGACACCAAAAACCGCATGAAGGACGCGGAAGTGATCGCGAGACTGAAGGCGATCTGCATCGAAGACGACCCGACCAAGATTTACAAGAACATGATCAAGATCGGACAAGGGTAATCTATCTATCTGTTTGATTATTACAGGATTGATTGATTTGGAATTGGTTTCTAGTGCATCTGGAGGTGTCTATACGGCGCACGCTGAAGGGCAAGAACTTCCAGTGGCGATAAAACAAATGAACTTGGAGCAGCAGCCAAAGAAGGAATTGATCATCAACGAGATCCTTGTGATGAAAGAAGCAAGGCATAAGAATATTGTGAACTACATTGATTCGTACATCTGGCGAGGCGATCTGTGGGTTATCATGGAGTACATGGAAGGCGGGAGCCTGACGGATGTGGTGACACACAGTATGATGGTGGAGAACCAAATCGCGGCGGTGTGCAAGGAAGTTCTGGCTGGTTTGTGCCATCTGCATGCAAACGGCGTGATTCACCGCGATATCAAGAGCGACAATGTGCTATTAAGCATGAATGGTGACATTAAACTCAGTAAGTAAAGAAGAACCCTTTTGTGAGAGGAGTAGGAAACTAATATACTCGTTGTATAGCTGACTTTGGCTTTTGCGCACATCTGAACGATATCAATTCCAAACGAACTACCATGGTCGGAACGCCCTACTGGGTGAGTTTGTAGTTAAATCAAGCGAGCGAGATGGTGATGAGGATATACATGGCTCATATCGATTGTATAGATGGCCCCGGAAGTTGTCACAAGAAAGGAATATGGCCCAAAGGTGGATGTCTGGAGTCTGGGCATCCTCACCATTGAGATGATCGAAGGAGAGCCGCCGTACCTGAACGAGAACCCGCTGCGAGCACTCTACCTCATTGCAAATAACGGCACGCCGACACTCCAAGAACCGCAATACATCATCCCTGTCTTTCGTGATTTTCTGGACAAGTGCCTCGACGTGGATGTAGAAAGAAGGCCAACCGCGGCCGAATTGTTACGGCACCCGTTTCTAGACCTTGCTGGCCCCGTTTCCTGTCTTGCCCCTCTTATCCGGTCCGCGCGTCGAGCGGCGGCGAACCGTAATAATTATCCATAGCTGTCTTCCTTTGCCCCCCTCTCTCTTTCTCTCTGTCCCTCTCGCCCCCTCTCTTTCTTCTCTTTCGACCTTTCTTGTAAAAAAATAAACGGTATTATGGTCGTTAATATTATTAATATTAATATTAATATTATTATTATTGAATCCTATATGCAAACAGTTGCAACTGCTCTTGACTTTTGAGCATACGATGCCGTCAAAGTCGAAGTTTTTGTGTAATGCTCATGTCAGACAAGAACGCATAAACTTCAATCCTTACTGATGCAGCAAATGCATAAGCATGCTGTAAACTAGCTCTCAGCAATCATCAGCGGCAATGTTAAGCAACAGTCCCTATGGTTTAGAAACTCCCATTATTGCAGCTCATCCAGGCATCGGCAAAAGGGTCAGCATATATCCTATTTCGCTCTCCTCATGAAACACCATATAAGTTTGTTTGTTACAAAATCTATGGTACAATGATTAAAATATATCCTAGTTCATTGCTTTCATCGCCACTTCGTATGCAAAGAAGGTAGCAGCATTCGCTGGGAATGCTCTTGCCATCGTTGGTCCAAGACCTTGTACAAAGGCTTTCGGACCCGCTGTACGAATAACAGACCGGAATGCCTCCCGTGCGGATGAGTATCTGCAGTAGCTTTTTCGTTAGCAAGGCTTTAGCGCATGAATTAACGGGATGAAACGAACCTTGCATCATTTTGGTAACGACTCTTGATGACGTCCTGTGGGTATGCGGGGATCCATGCGCCAAAACCGGCAAGACCACCAGCCATCAGCAGCTCAAACGTCGATAATTGCTCCTCATCGGGGTTCTTTTTGAACGACTGCATCAAGCGCTTCAATCCCTCATAAGTGACTAGTGAAAAAAAGAGGCATCAGCAAGGAAATCAAACGCGGTCGTCTCGAAACTTACCAAAGTAAAGATAGTAACTTGGTATATCTCTTAGCAGAGTTACACTTATACCACGGTAAAGACCCTGAAGACCTTGGCTACGTGCAGTTCGAATACCACAGTCAAGAACGCCCTTGTACTAAAAGCATACCCACTTTTAGCCTTTTGCTAGATTGCCTTGACATATTGAAATGCTTACCGGTGGTTCCAATTTTCCATTGGCTCCAATCACACCCGCCGGATCCTGTACTTGTAACTTGACCTTGAGCAGTTCGATCGGACAGTTGAAGAAAGCCATGACTGCACCAGCAAGACCACCCGCAATACCAATTTCATCTATTTGTTTTTGCATGTCAGCAATGATATCAACAACAATCACGTTGCTGGATACTTGCTTAATGAAAGCGTCTTGGACTCGTCTCCCTTTTGCAACAGGCGTCTAAAGTAACCGTTGGACATGAAAACAACAGCATTGCTTGGTTTTCATCAACTCGTCAACAAATGATACTTCTTCCATTTCTTTTGTTGCCTATTTTTGCTTACCAAAAACCAATGCCAGCCAGTGGAGAAGCTACGCCACGGTACAAACCCTTGGGCTATTGCAACAAAATTTTTGTGTGTGTCAGCACAAGCCGGACCTGACTTGGATTTGCCCTGACTGACTGACTGACCCCTTCTTGTCTCACGAGCGATTGGAAACAATCCACAGCATTTCGATAGATCGGTGGTGAAGGTTGAGTCTGTAGCCGAACCTTGATGGTGTCAAAAGGATGACCTGTACGATCGGCCCCATGTCAGTAACCCAACCTCGTCGAGAAAAGCAATAAAGGCGGCATATTACCAACAACAACTTGGGCCCAGCCACCAAAGGTCCCCGCAATAAGGTCCTTGGCAAGAGCTGGGATCGCTAAACCCGTAGCTGTTGCCTGGATAGGAGCGTCCGTGACAGCCACCACCGCATCGGCATTGCTTGTTGCCATTGCACGCTCAGTAGCAGGTTAGAGAGAGAGAAAAAGAAAAATGCAGGTCCCGAAACACTGCAAAGAAAAGTCCCGCTCATTGTCGAGTCATTCAGAGCAAAGCAGAAAGAAGCATTCTCGTACAGAGTCAAATCACTATCTTTCAGGAACACATCAAAATCTGACTTCGTCAACCGTTGACCAGTCATATATCCATGGAGAAATCAGGTAGCTTCCCTGTTCTTCGTTGGTTTTGAAATCAGGCAGTACCTTCAGGAACACGTCATGTCTAAAGCGGTATAACACAGATCCACGTATTTTCGAGGCTCCATTTATGCAAAATCGTCCCTTGATAGCTATGGCTTTCTCATCCTGTAACAAAATATCATTATGAATATGGAAGGAGCCAGTATTAGTTAGTTGCCGATCGGTATGCATCTTTGGGTAAGCCGAAGGTACATCTGATTCAGAAGCGGGTATAAACCGCACACCATTCGATAAAGGTATTTTTCGCGAATTCAGCTTTCTTTTTCCCAGCATTGTTGTCAAGTAGCATTTGGAGAACGTCTATGTCAGAGTGAAGCCCGCGTGTTAAGTGTCGTGCCGTTTTGCTCGAGTCATTTGACATTGACAGTCAGACAATAAGTATTGCGACACTTCTTTTTTACATGGTTTATTCAAATTGTAATACAGAACTTCGATTCCTCGCATACTGAATTTGCAGATCAACGCAACCTCTTTGGCAGACTGCTTACGAATCACTGAAGAGGTGTTTGCGGGATTTCAAGTCCAGCACACAAATGATTGGACAAAAGCGCTTCACGAGTGTGGCTGAAAAAATGTTTTACGGAGAATGAAATGTGAGCGTGTCAAAAAAAAAGTCCCGGTGGGCAGCCCAGGAAAATTGCGCGTTTTTCTTCTCTTCTTTCGTTAATTTGTGATGGACGATTCGCACAATAGCGCCGTATGTTACAATTAACTTTCCTTGTTGTCACTTTGAAAAAATTCTTACTGGTTTTCTTACAGGAACCCGCACCGTTTGACGAGGACTACCGTCGTGGCAGTTATGATCGACAAAAATCGCCATCTGCCCGAGCTGATGTAGATCCATCTGACGCAGCGCCCGAGCGAGCTTCGTCTCGTGAACGGGACCGTTCGCGTAGCCGCACCCCTGACCGTCGTTATAGTGATCGTAGTCGCAGCCGTAGTCGTAGCCGCAGCCGCAGCCGCACCCGTACGCCCCGTAGTCGATCGCGCGGTAGAGATCGTACCCGTAGTCGGTCTCGGTCCCGCAGCTACAGTCGTTCTCGGTCTCCACCTCGCCGTCGCTATCGACGCGACTACTCTCGCAGCCCATCGCGTTCACGCTATCGGTCGAGGACCAGAAGCAGAAGGTAAGAGGCTTTTTCCCTTTTGTTCAAAATTTGACTGTCATCGTCTGTGTGGGGTGAGGGCCCGTTATGTCTTTTTTTTCTGCTTGCTATCACTCTCGATAGAGAAAATGAGTTCCTTATTCCACCCACTGCTCAGAAAATTGTAGTTATCAGGGGGGAAAAGTGAAGAAAAAGGTTTTCAAGAGTGGGGTTAGAAGGTTCAAGGCCGAAGCAGCCAAGCCGAAATAACAAGGATATTCAAGATGCTTTTTATTCTTTCGCGTCTATTTTGTTTCCTCCCTCCCTCCCTCCCTCTTTTTTGCAAGTCGGCAAGAAAACTGATAAATCCATCAACAACATAGCCGTACGCCACCACGCCGCCGTCGCTATGACGACAGGTCGCCGCCACCACGAACATACCGCACGCGTCGCTCTGAGTCGTCCCGCAGAAGGTGAGTTTGTTACCGCGATATTTGCTGTCTTGATCCTTGGCTGACATTCAAAATTTCAGGAAGGAAAAGGAGTTCCACGGCACTCGCGTAAGTCTTTTATACACACTTGCAGTTATTGCTCAGCTACAATGTTATCGGATATATAGGAACATCCAGAGAAATCGAATATCCTTGGTGTCTTTGGTTTGAGTCTCATGACCCGTGAAAGAGACTTGGAGAAGGTGTTCAGTCAATATGGTCCGCTGGACAAGGTCGTGGTGGTTTATGATCACAGGGTAGGACAACTAAAACTTTCGCGCTTGGCTTGAGTGGAAATTAACCTTCTTGGCTGGTGTAGACCGGCAGATCGCGTGGGTTTGCTTTCATCTATTTTGAACGTGAAGAAGATGCTGAAAAGGCGCGTGACGCAACCAACGGTTTGGTAAGTCTATGAGGAGAAAAGCTTATCAAAGAATATAGTGTAGTAATAGCATTTTATGCAGGAAATTGACGATCGCCAAATTCGTGTCGATTACTCTGTGACTCATCGTCCTCATACACCGACTCCGGGAGAGTATATGGGCGTGAAGCGTCGCAGTGACCGTGATCGCCGATACAGATATCGATCTCCCCCTAGACGCAGTCGACGATACTACAGATCGCGAAGCCGTAGCCGTTCCTGGTCTCGTTAAGACGACCATACTACGTGCTGCCGTTTAGTTTGGCTGTGTCGAATTTTATGGAGTACTGGAAACAAAGGATACAGAATTGCAACTTGTCTCTTTGTGCGTGTTTTCTCTTCTCATTACAATGGTTGATTTGAAGCCTTTTGTAAAATAAAGGCTACTGCTTAAAGTACATATCATTTGTTCTGGACCGACTACTTTGCAGGCCGTCGTTCAGCGATTGCTTCTTCCCATCTTCCGTAAGAAACTATGAAACTGCAATCTCCTATTCCCCTGATTGAAGCGAAAATTAGGCTTACAGGTCCGTCTTAATAGACATCGTATATTCTCCAAACCGAATGTGAAACCAGATGCTACATAGCCAACAACAGCAAAGGATTTTTGATCACAAGTGAGGATCCAGTTTTGCCAAGAATCACGTGAAACAGGCAAGTTGCATGAAACTTATGGCTGACATTATCAGACCTTATAGAATGGACGGAAAACTCGTTTTTGTTCTTTTGCCTTGTTTTTCTGTTCTTTTCTTAAAGGAACTTTGCCTTTCATCGCTGCATGTGAACAACATGTCGCCATGTCGGAGGCGACAAATCTGTCTGGACATCATCGCACCATCAAGAACCGAAGCCGTTTGAGTCTGCATTCCTGTTGGGCGGGCGACCCTCTTTACTACGGATAGGCGATTCGTCGTGCGGGGCGAGTGCCACGTCATCGCCTTTTGGCGTTCGCACATGGGGAAACAGGCCCCGTGGTGAGCCCGAGCACCGGTAACTACTGAGTATCATCCACACCGACGAATACGTTCCGCGCCTGTCCTACACAGCACGACCTGGACTCAATATCCCTCCGTGCTTTACGCCCGATACCACTGAAGGAAAAGGGAAAAAGCGAAAAACAAACTAAAACGATACCTATTCTATTTATGCCATTCATCACATGCAATATCAATTCGTCGACAGGGATTTTCTTGACACATAGGCCTAAATATGAAAATATATCTGTATGTATATGGATCATATCCTCCCAAGAGGTATTTCTATGCAACTGCCCCAAACGTTTCCAATGTCAGTCTATTTGAGCCAAATCAGATCTTGCCATATCCAGCATCAAGACAAAATAGGTATCAGAATGGCTACATACCACGCCCGTCAAGTCAAGTTTAAAAGAAAAACTGGCTTCTATTCAAATTGAACGCTACTGATGTGTAGTAGAGACACACTTCGGGAACATCCACAATTACGCGACGGTGATTTTTGAAAACCCGACATCTGCATTTGGAAAGCGCGACATCTTTTCAACAGCAGCGACACTGTAAACTGCAACTTGCATGAAAACAAGCAGCGGGATATTGTGCCACAAGTGAAAGCACGTTCTCAGAACACTGTACCAGCAGCCAGGGCCCGTGCGAAGCTTGCCTCAGCCAGCTTGTTTCCAACATGTGAGCTCTACGTCACTCTGAACTGTTATCTCGCGAGAACGGGGAATTGTTGCCGTGTTAGCGTTCCCAGTTTGCTCTTATAAAAGGCTTTTGTTTATGATGCTCCGAAAAGGAAATTCACCGCTTCCAACAACCTTCTTTTGGCCATTACAGGATTGTGGGCATTTCCGAATCGCGTATCAAGTTTATTCTTGTATTTCACGCAACGACCAGAGTTCATAGTGTTTTAAATTGAAAAGAAGTCCGGGTTTTCGGCTGGTCGTGGAGGAAACTGAACTTTGTGTTACAGTTGGAGACAGCAGCCCAAGTTCTCCTTCTTGCCAAATGCGCGCTCCTCTTCCGGGCCCCCCTTTTCTTTACTTTCATACACACGCTCAATAATCTTTTTCTTACTCATCTTTTAATCTCCATTTCATTTCTCTCTCGCTTTTCGTTAGAACCCTGCATGCTGTCTACGAGATAGCCTACTTGCCTTTCTAATCGCTGATTAGACTCTACTGCTGTCTTCGTATTATCCCCTATAAAAAGAAAAATGACCGATTCGTCCATGACAAACAATCTGCTGGAAAGCTTCGACCGTTTGAGTATTACGCAATTGTCTAAAAGTTCACCATCCCGACTACCGCCATTCCAGCTGAAAAGATCTCGTAGTCAGCAAACGCCTTTGCCTGGCAATAACGACCAGTCATCGTCTCATACTACTTCTCCTCCTTCCACGAAACAAAATAATAACAACAATAATAATAACCATAGTAAATGTAAGTAAGGATAAGGGGAAAAAGAGAAAGAATAACGACGTTCATCATACGAGTTATATTAGCTTCCAATTTATCGCATGTACCGTGCAAGTTTTTCAAACAAGGCACCTGCACGGCTGGGGCCAATTGCATCTTTTCGCATAATCCAGACCCGACCTCTGAATCCGCGATTTGCAAGTATTTCCTAAAGGGTAACTGCAAGTTTGGTCCAAAGTGTGCCTTGTTGCACACCATGTCGCCCTATGTTGGTGCTGCGGATGGACGAAAAGTATTTGCAGCCAAAAGTAGTAGCAGTAGCAGCATGGCTGCTGCCATTGGAAGTAGTAAAAGTCACCACCATCACCACCACCACCACCACCAAACGTCTACGACCACTACAGAAAGCGGATTAGCCATGTCTCTAGGATCAGCTGCTGCCGGATTATCTGCACTACGATCACCACCATTGGGAAGTCCTTTGGACGCTGGCTTTGGACCACACATGTATTCACCTGTTGGCAGTTATCATAAACGCAATCATTTACTTTCGAGCAGCGCCGACGCACGGACGACGTATTTGTCAGCACATCGACGAGAACAACAAGATTCGGACTGGCTTCCTTTTGATGAACATCGTGCTCCTCTCTTTAGCAGCTTACGATCTGATGATCTTCTTGGCTCTTCGCCTTTTGCTCAACGCGCCTTGTTCTTCCATCATCATCCTTCTTCTTCGTCCTCTTCCATGCGGGCCACTCCACAAGCGTTACACAGTATCCAGGAAGGAGGTTATCTGGATGTTCCTGGACGCGACTACTTTGACCTCCATAATAACGGAGAAGATAATGATCTTGACGACGCTATGCTCCCGTCCTCTCTCAACGAGCTTTTGACACCCACGGAGCTTCAACTGAGAAGAGCTAGAGAGCAACGACAACAGCAATTAGAGGTTTCTTCTTTAGCCTCTTCACCACTTCGGGCGTATAGCTTTGGTGCTGCCATTGAGAGGTCACCGTCTGATGTCTTGCGTGGTGGTGGTCTTCGATCTTCTGGTGGTTTTGATCTTGCCCATTCGCCTCTCAGCTACACGCAAGCTTATTCTTTAACCAACAGGAACAGCGCCTTGTTCGACAGATTTGCTGAAGACGATTATTTGGAACAACAACATTCCTTGCTAGGTGCCAATAGCAGCAGTCATGCCATTAAAATACCAGGAGGGAACCCGGTTTCTTCGTCCACCACTACTACTACCAATTTCAATGGCAGTAGACTACGAGAACGACGATGGTTGGATGATTTCCCAACATTGAGTAGTAACAGTAACCCCCCTGCATTGGACACTGAAGAAGGTCCATTTTATATGGAAGATACCACTACAGCAACTACAACGACAACGACAACGACAGCGACTACTGGGTCGACTCCTTTTGATTTTCCGTCACTCATTAGCATCTCCAAGTCCTCCACTTGAAAAGACTGCTCTTCGTCTTTAAAAAGATCCCCTACCTTCTTTTATACATAGTACGCTCTCGAAAAAAAAAAGGAAGACCAAAAGTTTGTATGAATTCTTGAACAAGGAAAAAGAAAAATGTGTACTGGTTTCTGTTCTACTTGGCACTTGTGGTGTGTTGTATTTGCGCTTACGCTTGCCTAAATCCTACGGTCCAAACTGCGTTAGCACCAAGATGAGAGGGCAACGACATTGCACTTGTATAGAGCACGGAGTTCAAACCACGAGGGGAAAAGAGCCGTACTGCTGTGAGGTTGAGAAGTCTTTGGATATCCCGACCATGCAACAAACCGATTCACATTCATCATCGAGTGTTTCGTCTGCAGCGGGGACCCCTATTACGAATCACAATAATAATGTTGCATTAACACCAGCGGAGCGTGCCAAAGCTTCAAGACGAGCCTTGGAAGAGGAATTAAACGATCTGTTGCAAGTCCTCTTTGAATTGAGTGTGATCGTCTATGATTTCCAGCCTGATGGGAATCGACTCGTTTGGGACAAAGTGTACAACATCGTGACGATTGATTAAAATGTGAACAAGAGCAAAGAAAAAAGCTAATGAACTCTTAGTAACACGATTCTGGAACATTATCAAAAGATTGATGAACTCAAGGACAACATTGACACGTTTATACCGGAAGAAGTCATAAAGTGAGTGAGCCTTCTGCGTTGCTATTGCGTATAAACAACATTACTAAACTTGTTTAGTTTTGTTGAACATGGTCGTAATCCAGATATCTTCACCCAAGGATTCGTTGAACGTACAGCGAGTGAAAATCAGTTCACGAATGGAAAGATTAAAGCTGTCGATGCAAGTATTGGGCGCTATGACTTTAAAGAGGACGCTCTCTAATGGATCTTTTTGGGAACAGGAATTCCGGAGTCTGTTGGCGGACGAGTTTGCGAAATCGTTTCCGGATCTGTACCAAGAGAACGGCTACGACCTTCCTTCATGATGTGTATTCCTTCGCGTGACTTCAGGTAACCGCAACAAAGGACTGCCTCGGCGTGTAAATGAAAGCACTGGATTCGCCGGTTGATTTGTTGGTTCATAAAAAAAACAATAACACACAATCGCGAAAGGTTAATGCTTCATTGAAACACACCCCCCTACATACAAGGCAAACCAGTCCAAGTGATTCTTAAATACGAAATGCTCGAGTTATTACACAACATCTTCAATTACCTTTTATTTCTCCCAACGCATTGTTCCGTCAAGTAAAATTTACAATGCAGAACAGCACAGTTTAAAAGTATAGAAGACGAGTGACTTGGCTATAAACTGGCTCATTACAGGTCTGTATCCTTCTTTTTTTCGGGCTGCCGGGTTCAGATAAGCAGCACAGAAGCTAGTGATATATATGCGAAAGATATGGCCTACATATGGCAAACCGTGACAGTGAGACTCATCGCTTTATATTGCGTTTGTGTCACCCACTGATAGTTGAGCGCAAAGACAGACCGTGATAGCTCCAGAATACGACTTTTAACTGCAATATCGGACGACCAAAATTTCAGACCACTAGATAAATTATGAAAATCTGTTAAGTGGAGATCCGTTCAACTTGATCTAGGGTCGATATGTCGATCCAACTTTGAAAAGGAGCTCTTTGGTCGTTATCGTACATTATTATCGCCTCTGCGTACCCCCATACATACCAAGACTCAAGAGAAGGGAAACAGCTGTTGGTCAATTTATTTCGCAGCAAGGTGCTAGGTCGCCCACCTGTTATTCGCCTTTCGCAACGGGCTTGCCCCACTTTGGCGATCCTCCATCAGACTGGGTTTTCTGATGGTGCTGTCTGACACGCTTTGATTATTGTGCAAGTCTAGCCGCCACTTGTATATATGAAGGCAGGAATTACTGTAAACCTCAAGTTAATTTTCTCTGTACAGGGTTCAAAATAAGAAAAAAGAAGCGTAGTACTGCAATTATTCTAAGTTCTCAACAGGACACAAGAAGTGCACTCAAAAAAGAGAACCTCATGTTCCAATTTTGGACTTTGCGCCAAATCGTTATCTTTTTTGTAATGAACTTCCTTAATTATCTAACAATGCGAAACAAGCGTATTTTATCTTTTCATGAAGATCTGGGAGAAAATAAGGGAAACGACTGATTCGTTGCATCATGGAATCAGCGAAATAGGATTTATCTCCATAGTAAATGCCAGGCGATCTCAATTAAGCAGCTGAACAGTACTGATCAGTCTACACCTTTTTCTCTTGACTGAACGGCCCGACATCCTACCCCCAACCACAAGGGTTAGCAGAAAAGAGAAGTCAGAACGGTCCCATTGTGATTTTAGTTCAATTCCTGCAATCCCATATACCCGCAGGCGACCAAAAAGGCATTAAGCCCGCTGTCATACTCTCCAAAAGTGAAGACAGGAAAGCTTCTCTTGGCTTATGGCGAATAAGGACGGAAACTGAGTGACAAAAGAAATAGACTGTATACGAGCAAGGATCAAAAGGTACAGAATCGTCAGTAGTCCCAGGACTTGTACAAATTGTGTGTCCATTCTTTGCCGTCCCTCGTAGCATATTCAACGTATAGTCCCTTGGCCGATGTTCAATGACGGTAAGTAGTGTTCCAACGGGTTCCCTTAGCATGGGCGTTCGGTATCGTCAGGAAACTTGCTACTCTATGTAGCTTTGTGGGCATTACCCACGGTGAGTTTTTCTTGCAATTCGGGTCTTATTTGTAGACAGACCTCAGTTACTATCTGTGCCCGATTTAGCTTAACGATTATCGCTATCATTCAAGTTGGGGGGGGGAGAACTGAACACCGGCCCAGAATAACTCGGATTCGACGGCTTGCCGACCCACACTGTTTCGGCAGAACTCGTAAAAAATCTAGTCCCCAGTAACCGTATGCCGGAAATTCGCCTGGTGGGAGCCACTTGAAACAATCGTTCACTGATAACGCACTTTGGATACTTCTCTATTTTTTCTTCTTTAGTTATTCTATCTGCTGAGCCGCAAAGGAAACTGTACCTTCGATTTCATCTCGTTCGCTTCAGAAATATCCGGATCACGTGCTTTTATCCAGTCGAAAATTTCAGCAACCGTGAGTTTTTGTCTAGGTGAGCTCAGAATAGCCTGGGCAATGAGACAAATAAAGGAATTAAGTCCACGTCTATATCTTCTTGGATCTGGTCTTCTCTCCGGAGCAGGGAATCCACCGGAAGGCATGTTGCCAATCTGCTGCCGCTGCTGCTGTTGATGGTTGTCTGATTGAGGTTGTGGATCATCCGACGTCAATGGAACAACAAGTTCCAGATCACGCGGAGGGAAATCTTCATCAGGCGTTGCCAATGGAACGACGGGTTCCAGATCAAGTGGAGGAAATTCTTCATCAAACGACGCCGGGAGAGGATCTGCCATGGTGATATTACCGAACTGGTCTCGGTACCAATGGGTGGAAGCAGCCTGATATTGATGTGCCATTCTACATAAAAGTATTAGCCGCTTTTAGTATGGTATCACTATTCTAGGCAAAGCCACCACGATACAGAATCTTGCTTGATGAGAGAGGAAAGAAGTCGTTCCCTGAGCTTTCGCGGCACGGTTTTTATAAGCAACAGGAAGCACATTCCTTCGAAAGGGAATGATATCTTTATCGATAAGCATTTTATTGTTTCATAATAGAGCATTACGGTTCTTGTGTTTTGCGCCGGCGCGTGCGTTGCGGACTCTCTCTGCTGTCGGGGAGGGGTGCGAAAAATCGTTCCCTCGCAAAAATTCTTCCTAACGACATGCCAATTTTCTGTGGTGTCTGCTTCTGCAGTACGTGAATGAAAAACAATGGACTGGGTCACCGGGAGTTTTAGTGGACCATCATGCGAAAAATTATCACGCGCTTGGGTGAGGCCAAATTAGGTTTACCTCAAGTCACAAGGCTGCACATGCGAAAAAAGTACAGGCAGCACAACTCACTTCCATAATAAAAACCGTTTTCTCACTCACATTTTACGTAAAGCCTGATAGCATGTCTACTGCACGTGTTTGTTTCATTTAGAAATCCTTACCAACTGTGCCTTACAGTGTGAAGGAGGACGGTGCAAAAGCGAATACAGGGCCTGCTCCATATAATGATCACCTCCGTCAGCGCGAAAAGCGGTAAGCTCATCGGATTATCACTGTATCGAATTTAGAACTCGCGAGTTACATAGACTGAATCTCCTTGATATATCTCTAGTATTATTAGATTCACACTTGCTTGACTCAACACATAGCGGAAACCATACAAAAATTACAAGTTAAAGCTCGCTAATAGCAATAACCGTTTCCTTCAGAAATGTGACGATGGCAATCAAGCCAAAGCATCCAAACATAGTACCAACCCACGCAGGATTCACAGAGAATACAAGAGCAAGAACAGGAAATGATTGGCAGTGAAAGTTCAGGACAACGCCTGGCAACGGATTAAAACACTGGGTTCTATTTGTTTTTCCCATTATTCATTGAGAATAAACGCATCCATATCACAGCCGAAGCCGATGGAGAGTAAACATTAAGGAATTACGCAAGAAACTCAATTACTTCAATGTTGGCGGAGTGCATGTCTAGGCTATGACTATTTCTCTTTTGGTCGACTTGGCCAAGTTACGAGTTGAGTACGAGTGAATCCAAAAGTGATCTCTCAATGAACCCGTGATGCACCCTTGAATAGACGTTAAAATTACTAATCCTGTTCGAAAGAAACTGCTTTTGAAAGAACTTGCAAGATTCGCGCCTCACATTAATCACCTCGTTACTGGTAAAATAAAGCTGTTCCTTGTGGTCTTACCGCATAATGATGTGTAAGCTGAAAGTAATTGCGAGTATTTCGGGAGAAATAGTGATATTTCCCTGCCCACAAAAACGGTGGGAGCCAGAACTGATCGTTACACGGAAATATTATTATATTGAAGGGCACTGTAGTATATGCGACAAGCGCCATTGTCAGTTTGGTTAAATGATTTTACTCCTATATGCCACAGTGGACCGAGAAAAACGGGCGTTAGTCCCGCAGGCACTCTCCCAAAGTGAAAGCAGTAAAGCTTTTATAAGATTATGGTGACTTTTGCAATGAGCTTGGAAACTGAGCGACAAAAGGAGCATAGGGAATCTGGAAAGGACAAAAAGGTACAAAATTATCACGGATCCACGACTGGAACGGATGCTTGCCCATTCTTTGTTGTCCGGGACATGGCATCTGCAGCGTCCATTTATATAACGGCAAGACCTTGAAGTACACTCAGTCTTTTTGGCCACTGCGTAATAATAGTAAGCAGCATCACAGTGCTCTCGTTAGCATGGGCGTAAAAAGGTCCAGGTTTTTATTTATGGACAAACTTAAGCTGCTATTTTACGAAACGTGCCCGCGTTTTCTGGCAGCGCAATTGTATTCTGGGGGAAATTATGGCGTATCGGCCAATAATAATGAGGGCCGATGTATGGTGATTTCCAAGAAAAACGTGGTTTGCATGAACTGTTCAACGTCTACCGTCCAGTAATTGCTTCTGTAATCGTTCATATCGCTTGTTGGGATCCTCGAGAAAAAAGGATGGAGTCTTAATTGATATCGAATATTCCCCTATGTTTTATCCTTCTTCAGTTATTCTATGACGCGTTGGTCCCCCTAAAAAGACATGTACCTTCCATCTGTCTGCCTGGATCCTCCATTCCTCTGCCTCATTCATGTCGCAAAGATTCGGGTCACGTGCTTCTATCCACTCGAAAATGCCACGCACTGTGAGTCTTTTTTTGGATGAGCACATAATCGCTAGCCCAACTAGAGCAGTGAGGGAAATAGAATCACGTCTACGTCTTATTCGCTCCGCAGCAGAGATTCGAACGGGACGCATATCGGGAATCTGCTGCTGTATTTGCTGTCGAGGGCCAGCATTACAGTATGGACACAGGATGTTGTTTGGTTGCGGACCATAGGACACCAATGGAACAACGGGTTCCAGTTCACGTGGAAGAAAATCCTGATGAAATGTCGCCTGAGGAGAATCTGCCTTGGCAAAATTACCGAACGCCTCTAGGATCCAATTGGTTGAAGTAGCCTGATATTGATGTGCCATTTCTACAAAAATGTAATTATGCATTTTTAGTTGGATGTCTCGCTGCTACACAAAGGCACGACCATACAGAATCTAGTGTAACGATAGGGGAATGATGCCGTGCTTTGAGCTTTCGCTGCACGATTTTTATAGGCAACAAGAAGCACATTCTTTTGAATCGGAATGGTATCTCTATGGCAGGCATTTTTACCTTCTCATAATGGAGCAGTACGGCTTTGTGCGCTGTGCGCTCTCTCTGCTGGGGGAATACAGTTCCCTTGTAAAAATTTTCCGAATGGCATGCCGCTTTTCTGTGACGCCTGCTTCTGCACGAGGGCAATGAGAGTTAATGGACTGCGGAACCAGAAGATGTGGACGACTGTCACATTATAAGTAGTCGCGCTTTTCGGGGCGCGATCTAGAAGTCGTGGTTGTGTTTACCTCAAGATGCAAGTTTAGGCATGGCATTAAGCACAGGCAGCACAACTCGCTTTTACAATAAAAAAGGGTTCTGCAAACGAAGTCATCTATTGTTCGTGCTCTTCTCTTACTCGCGTTTTACATAAAGCCTGGTAACATGACTACTATGCGCTCTTCTTTCAAACGTTTCCCATTGGAAAAGAGTATCTGTTTACTGCGCTACTGTGTTGACGTTGAACAGCTCAAGGACAAGGGAGAGGATAATAATTGGATTGCCGATACGGAGAACTTGCATTCACATAGTTTCTATGAAGAAAAGCATTTCTCGGATGTTGGGATGCAAACATTTGAGCACATAGTTCTTCTTCCATCAAAAGCTACGTCTGTATAATTAGTCGTCGGCACTAATTTGAATGCACCTATGAGTCCATCTCCAGTACGGGAGTTCGATCCAATGCTTCAAAACAAGTATCAATGTGCATGTCATCGGCGCCTAGGATTAGAAAAACACAAGTACAGGATATCAAAAGACGTAGTGACTGTTCAGAGCTTGAAGTGTTTCTTTGTCTCTTGTGATTTGCTTAACGATGCATTTCGCATCGCTTTTAGACCGTCATATCTTGGGGCATTTGTAAAGTTTTGCGACCATACGTTGATCGCTGATATGGCCTGAAATGTCTTCAAAAACCCATATTATACGCTATGTACGGCCGCCACATTCTTCGAGTCTTTCAACAAGCATATGGTGATCTCCCAGGGTCGCGCTTGGTGGACTGACGGTCCAACACTACGAGTCATATTTTTGCGAGCTTATGGAAACATACAGTGCCTGCCCGCTCGATACAGTGATATTTCGATATAACGATCGGCTCCGGTTCCTAATGTCTTGTAGCGCGGTTCTTGTAAGTTCATTCCAACAACATTTTCTTTCAGATTGGATTGGTAATTTTAACGTCTACTCAAGGGTGCACCACAGTTCACGGCAAGCCCACTTTTGGCAGAGAGATAGTAACTAAGAGAGGTAACAACAGAGAGATGTAACAGTAGTGAGATATTAAAACAGAGAGAGGAGCACCTCAGGCAAGAGACAAGTAAAATGAAGAGGAAAGAGTAGAAAAAGCGAGATTTTCGGAAGCAGTCGCCGCACGCAAAAAGAAGATTCATCTTGCGTATTCGAATAAATAAAGCAGCTTCAATGTCAACGTTAGATTTCCATCAAGGTGTTCGCTATATGATTACTTCGCATATTGATCCGGACCTCGCTCATGCTCCTGAAGCATGACCGCAGAGCAAAATATGCCTTGAATCCTTCGGAACATTTGCGATTGAAAACTGCCATGTTTGCATGAACGTACAATTGAGCGTCTGTATTAGTCGAGATTCGTTTTTCAATCAAGAAGAAGTCAAAAAAATTATACATTGTGGCTGCGAGTAATACTTTTTACGCTGCTGGAGAATGTGAAATATGTGCCTTTCGCACACTTATAGCTTCCCGGTGGGGCCAACTATATGTCGAGCCCACAAACATTCAATAATCTTGTCTAGGTGCGAAATAGATACAAGTGATTGTTTACGTAACCGAGTGGTGTAGCCGCACCTCATTTGGTGAGACCTGCAAAGCACATGGTCAGTTGACTGACGCGTTTTATTGATACCGCAGATGACACGGGTAATACGCTTCTATATCTGTAGTTGTTGACCGAGGGACACTAAAGTATGTATGAATTGACAAACAGGTGAAGAAATCGAAGAGACAGAGAAACGATGAGCTACAGCAGTACGGTTGGAACAGTATATCGCAGAAGAGGAATCCCATAGTTGAATTCATTGGTCTATTCTAAATTACGTATATCCACAATCGTTTCTTATGTTGCACTTTCTTTGCTCATGATGGCAGCATCTGCTGCAGTTTCCTCTTGACTGGAGGAAAGTCTAATTGTCAAAGCTGAGAAAAGTGCAAGTGACTTCTTTTCAAATATGGCGCGCGTGGTACGAGCAACTTTTTTTTGTAAAGATAAACATTGGGATAGCAGAAAAATCTTTTTTTATTAAGCGGCAACCTCAAGCTGGTCGCGAGACCGCTTCTTGCCGCGGTGCCTATCGGCTATGAGCCTCAGCACCTCCTTCACGTCGTCGACGGAAGTCCTAGATTGCCGAACAAACTTTGGCGTCGGCAGCGCCAGAAAAGAGCCCGTCTTCTTTTGCCAATGGTGCATGGCACACCATTCCCCGCCACCACGGAGCTGCGTGGCCTCGAACTTGCGGATGGCCCACTGGGTATGGCCAATGTTGGCCTTCTTGTTCCCCTAATTATATTATGCCAATGGTTAACTTTGTATTGTTTATCAGTAGAAAAGATTGACAGCTTACGAGTTGGGCCAATCGTTCAGCGCGATCCTTCTCGCGCTTGGCCTTGTCGCGCCTTACGAAGCCGCATGTCAGTAAAGAAAAGCGCCCGAGACCAAATTGTGTGAAAAAAGCTCTCTCTCACCTCCATCGTTCTTGCGACGACTTCCTTCTTTTCGCATGATACTCGCGGAGATTCTGCTCACGCTTTCCCTGTCGCCCTTCTTCTTCGCGTCCCTGGTCGAAAATGATCCGCAATGGGTAAGCGGTGCTCGGATAAAATATATATATTGTTTGCTGTACACACCTCCCTACCGCGCCCGTGCGAGTCGGCTTCAATCATGCTGCAGAGAGCATCGATATCGTAGATCTTTTGGTCGCCGTAGGATGGCCCGCGTTAGGGAAAAAATGTATCGTTCTTATTATAAATGGGACTTACTTGGGCTTGGGGTTGCCGGAGGATTGCGCTAGAACAGCAACTCGAATTAAATCATCCGTTCACTCCATCGAAAAAAGGAGGCCAGTTAAATACCGTTTTTGGAGCCAAAAGCAGTAGAAATTTTGCTGTAAGAGATGGGTTGTCTATCGCACTTGGTCGGTGCAGGCTATTTATACTTGCTAGGAGGAAGAAATTAGTTTCACACGGTTGTTTGTTTGTTACACATTTTTTCGAGGATATTTTAATCCTTTCACCGCACTCATCACTCCAAGTTTCCCGGGAGCCGAAAAAATTCTGATCCAAACTGACAGCCGTTTTCTTTTTGCTGTTGACAAGCATCCGCGGGTAACGGTCTCATATTTCGACACCATCTGTCCAAAGACAAATAAAAACACCGCGCACCTTTTTATATACCGAGGTTGTTTTCTCTCAAGCATCGATTTTTATTGTGATGTTCTATACTGGATAACACTATCCTAGTAAAAGTGATCGTGCGTTTCCTGTCCTCGTTGTTCTCGCCATAACGTGCATGGTTACACTAAAGATATGTTAGGGAGATTCAGTCTAGCTAGCGGGGCGTCTGAATTCAATAAACTCATCACTTCTTGTGCTAACGGAGATGGTCACTATATCAGACGCGCACTGCAAAATATGCAATGCATTCACTCCTACATGCCCCCCAGCTCACCAGAAAATACGCATTAGGCCCGCCCACAGTCCAAGCGTGAAGCCAAGAAAACTTCTCTAGGGTTAGGGCGACTTTTCGCAATGAGACAGAAATTGAGCGACAAAGGAAGAAACAACAAGTCCCAGGACTTGCACAAACAGTTTTCTATTATTTATTGTCCGGTACGGATGCACAATGATAGTTAGCAGCATTATAACGTTTCCCCTAGCGCGGGCGATTGGTGTCGTCAAGAAACGTATGCTGGTGGTTGTTCCAAAGGTAAACGTGATTCGGGTTTTACTCACTAAAAAATGCAGTCATTACAGAGGTGCGTAATGCCTACCGGCCATTGCTAACGACAGTTCGCGGAGGATCTGCCGACCAAAATACGTTTGTCTAAACTGCTCAATGTCGACAGTCCAGTAGTCACCCCTGGTATATCCCATTTCGTCCCGGGGGATCCGTACGAAGCAAGGATATAATGACAACTTATTTCGGATAGTTGCCTAGCGTTTTTTTAGTTATTCTTTGATCGCCCCCCTCGTTCTCCAAATAAAACTGCACCTTCCACTTGGACTCATCTGCTTTGGAAAAATTGGGATCATGTTGTTGTATCCACTTGTAAATTTCTCGGATTGTGAGTCTTCGCGCATAGGAGCTGAGAATGGCCAGGCCGATCAGATACGGGTACGAAGTAGGACCACGAGGGATATCTATTGATGGACCTGGTGTTGGATCCGCAGCAGGGACCGCATGAGACGGAGCGTTCGGCGACTGTTGTGGTTCTTGGAAACCAGACAAGGTCGGTTCGGCAGACTGTTGTGGTTGTGGGAAACCGAATATAGTCGGGTCGGAAAACTGTTGTGATTCTTGAAAGCCATACATAGCCGCGTCGGAAAACTGTTGTGGCTGTGTGAAATCATACAAAGGCGCGCCGGAAAATTGTGGCGGTTGTGCAGAACTACACGAAGCCGCGTCGGAAAACTGTTGTTGTTGTTGTGGTGGGACTCCATAGAAAGGCACTTGGACAGACTGCTGTTGCGGTCCTGAAGAACCACCGAAAGGCACGTCGGCAGATTGTTGTGGTTGTTGTCCCAATACAGATAAAAAAAAGTTCCTAAGCTGTTGAAGGGGTGAGATTCCAGGCCAAAACGCTTCGACAGACTGTTGCAGTTGTTGTCTGAATCCACCAAAAGACGCTTCAGCAGACTGTTGTTGGGGAGGGTAATACGGGTACGCGTGGTTGTTGTAGTTGTTGTTGTTGTTGTTGTCTTGTTGAGGGTAATAGGGATTGTTCTGTGGCTGTTGGTGATGCTGGCCATTGTTTGGTTGAAGGCCTGGGGCATCCGGAGCAAAGTTGGTGACGAGTTCGAGATCACGGGGAGGAAAATTATCGTCAGCTGGCTCTTGAGGAGGATCTGCGTCGGCGAGAAGTTTGAGGATATCGGACAGGCCGGGTTGGCGGTTGACTGAAGGATCCTGATATTGATCAGCCATTTCGACTATGCGACGCAAAATTTCCCGCCTGGCAGGATATCGCTAGACGAAGCGGGCGCTCTGAGCTCTCGCTGCACGCCTTTTATAAGAGGGAAAGTATTTTCCTCGCTGCAAGATGAACATTCCGCGCTGCAAAACATTTCTGGGTATCTTTGTCGACAGCGTGCCCACTGTCCATACGCACTACAAAAATTCATCTTTTGGTTTCACGCCATGTCTCAGTTCATATCGTAATCTTGGTTTCAGCTTCACAACATAGATGCGTCCACAAGAGGCGCGCTGTCTACAAAGTTACCCAGAAATGACTTGCAGTGAGGGCAGTAATTCTCAATAGCCTCCGAACGACATGCTACTTTTCTGTTCTGCACCCCAGAAACGGTCCTTGGCAAGTCGCCAAGTTGTGTTCGGTGCAGCTCGCAATGTGACACTCATCGCAGCCTATGTGAGATGCCTGCTCTACCCTAGCATTCGCAATCGCAAGGACGTCTGAAAATAATGAGATCAGTTCTCAGCGATTGACAAAGAGCCTTCCACGTAACACGGTATTAAGACATCGGTCTACTAAGCACGCTGTAGCAGACATGTTTGCGCTATATAGCATACGCCGAAAGGATATGCCCAAGTGAATACAGCTTTAATAGTTCGTGAATGGCACAAGTGTTGCAAGCAAGTATCGTGAATCTTGCTCAAGAAATCACTCTCTACTATATAACAAGGATGTTGTTGATGATGGCATAAAATGTTCAACCTCTAGTTCCATTATTATAATTATTATTACTATTAGCATTATTATTAAGAAAACTACGTACGGGTACTTTCGTGGGTGGGAATCATGCAAATGATATTGTTGAGTAATGGGAATGTCATTGGGGTTATTATTCAATGGACCAACGATGCGGTCCGTCCGGTTTCTCTGGGCCGTTCAAAGGATTCATGGAATGTGATGTGGTCGCTGTACCGGTGACATGCGAGACTAAGTACCAGTTAGCAAGCAATGTTAGTACAAGGTTAAAGAAGGGGCAAGAACATACTGTGGTTAATCAAGCCATGGTTGAAGTTCCGTAGACAAATGACAGACACAGGTACCGATACCTAGTAATAACACTTTAGTAACGATCGCTATCTTTTTTCCTCCCTCAGTAAAAGCAAATCTTACAAGGATCAATGCCATATCTACACATACTGAAATCATTTGCAAAAGTCAGCTTACTTATATAAGATGCATCATTTCTCAAACACTTACAAAAGAATGTCAGGAACGCTTTGGATCCAAGAAATTGTTGAGGATGCTGTGAGATTTGGACAAGTGTGTATATAAAGTAGCCCATACTGGCAGCTGAAAGAGCCATGAACAAGTACATTGGTACTTTAAGTTCGCGGCGCAGCTGTATACTTTAGTTAGCCTCTTTTCTTTCTTTGTCTAATGGTCGAAAGAGGGATAATAACTTACACCCCAGGAAGCAAGCAGCAGCATGGCGATGGTTACCAAACAGCTCAGGATAACGTGAGAAACAAGGTTTTTGACGAGACTGGTGGTGTCACCTGTGGCGGCTGCCTCGGGCCACCACGCCACGACCAGCAGCGCGAGATACTGGACCGCAAAGCCAAAGAAGAAAAAGAAGTCAAACTTGAGAAGCATGACAAAGATCTGGAACATCTTGTAGCGATCTATACATATATCATCAACATGAACATGATCCATGACGAATAGAGTGCTTTCTTTTATTACCTCGCATGGCCAGATCCGCTCCGATTTTCTTGTAAATCTGCCATCCAAATTCGAGATAAAGCTTGTATGCCAAAAAGATAAAGACGATACTGCTCAAGAGCATGATACAGATTTGTGTGATTTCGGCCCAGACACCAGCATTCAGCGAATCACCGAGAAACGAGACAATGCTGGAGTCGGATGCGTCGCTGAACAGGGTCGTGGTCTGATGGTACTGGATGATGGAATACGCACTCATGCCTAGCTCAAACGCCACGAGTGCAATCAACTCGATCGTGTTCTTTTGATAAATCTATGATTGTTGTCTCGTATTACGATCGTCGTTCTTTTGTCCCAAAAAGACAGGTGTCTTACCGCATCGATCACCAACGCAACCGTGAATACTTGTGCAACAATAAACAGCGTAAAATAGACCAACAACGACCGAGCGTTCGCATAAGCTGTTATCAAACTCTGATTATGACCGTTTTCGATTTGATGATGTTGTTGTTCATTGATGATATTAATCACGCGCGCGTGGTAAACGAAAATAATGGCTTCAAAAACAATGGCCAGGATGGCTTGAGCGAGTGTATTCAAGAAAATGGCCCGGGTCCATCGAGTATCTCCAAACTGTATTTCATTGTTATTATTTATTCTTTTCCCCCCTTCAATAAACACTTACAATGCGTGAAATGATCCACATTTATATGCACCAAACAATGAGTGTAATGTACAAATGAAAGAGTAAAGGTCAATCTAAAAGGGAAACAAGAAAAAGGGCACCCTGGAAAATAGGGAGTACGGAAAAGTTAGGGACAAAGAACACGTTTTGCCCAGCCTCTGTTCTCTATAGTCTATATTAAGACAAAACGCTTTAGTGAATGCAGATCTTGAACTGTTCGCTATTTCCATCGCTCTCTGCTCCTTCGACAACCACTAACAGAACATGAATAGCAAGGTACTTTATTAGAAAGTTCCTTTTCAGTCAAAGTGGAGATTTCTCTGATGTTCAACGGACGGCTGGTTCTAATCTGCACAGAGAAAGTTTCAGTTGACGGTAAATCGTGGTTATCGGGAGCTGCGCGTGTGCCTTCTTTTTTCTCTCAGGCAAGGTATCTATGCTAAGTTTTCGTTGGCGTGTGGAACATTCCTCCAATCGCTGCACAGCGACTCAGCCCAATCAGCAATGATACTTCAACAACTCGCGTCGCACTTTGACCGAACTCTTTGGCGACTCTTTCGCACGCGTTTCGGATACCGTTTTATGGTGATCCAATAATTTTTACGACCCTGGAGCAATGGTGAATACAGTTATAGCAGCTTTTATGGCCGCTGTTTCATATTATAGTAGCACTGTGGTAAGCAATGGACATCCGGGATGTAAAGCAGGCTTTCCGAGAGCTGGATGACCAATTTCAAAGTTTAATACAGGTTTTGAACGTCCACTACAGCCGACACGGTGGATATTGTGTTGATCAATTGAAGAGTTATTGGATTGGAGCAATACTGGCAATCTGGAGTGCTGTCTGTGTTGGATGGGATTGTCCAAGTGATCAACACATCTCAAATCTGTGGATCTGTGCTCGAAGAATATGTTCCTGATCGAGGTATGGTGTGATTATTACGGTTGCTCAACAAAGCGGCAAACAGGCTGGCAATTTCAACCCGCTGCGACTCTGAGAATTACAATGCGGATCACCAGAGTTAGGATGGTGCTGAAGAATATATATATATATATATATATATAGTGCGTTTGACCTGAATTTATGGATTTATGCGCAAATTCAGTAGATCAAGACCTTGATGGTCTCCAATTTGCTGTCCCCACAGTATCCAGCCTTGCCATTGTGGATGGCTATCAGGTAAGTATTGCCATGTTGCATGTTCGAGTCACTTTTAAGGAGAGATATCTGTTATTACGTGTGGACGGGTGCACAAAGGATGCGGACATGATGAGTTTTACCAATGAATGGCTCGAATAGCATACATACAATCTTGATGCAACTGTTACAATAAAACTCTGTATCACAGAATCCGACTATTGCCTTTAAGCTTTGATCAACATTGGGTCGACGTTCTTACTGAAGAACCATGGTTCTACTGTCTTATTTTTAAAGAAAAACAGAGATAGACATTACAGCATGTTGTGCTTTACCTTCCAAGTCCTGTTTTCAGGCATGGAGAGCTGTATGCCGCTCTGTCACGCGTAACTGACTACAGAAATATATTCATCATTCCAGAGTCTCGCCAAATAAACGAAATGTGACATGATGCAACAGAGTCGGTCAGTTGCAGGACCAGAAATGTCGTTTACCAAGAAGCATCACCTATCCGACAATAGAAAGACAGGCAACACAGTCACTTAAGGCGAAACGCGCGGCCTAATTACCACAGTTTTTCCGGGTAGCGTTCGTATACGACCATCAAGACGATTTATAGCAACAAGACATTATGAATATACTTCTTTTTTTTTTTCGTCTCGGATGCGTCTTCCTGGTATCTAAACAACTTTCTGACACCAATACACTCCTCTTCTTTTGTCTGATGTGTTCTTTTCATTATAGGAAATGAAAATCTTAAGTACTAAAATAACCCTTCCGCATACCAAAGTCGACGAAATTGGATTACTTGAGACTTCTGAAGAGCCTCAAGTGCTCAGATGGAACTCTTATGTTTTCCAACCTTTGTGCAGTGGGTCAGCACCTCTCCAACAAGCCGCCATAGTGAAAAGAGCAAAACATGTGCAATACACGAAATGGCCGATATATTACTGATTCATGTTGTCTATGCCACTAAGGATCAATTTGGTACATTTAATTATGTAATGACGGGTATCACTATTAGCGTTTACAGGGATATGCTGACCCACTGTATGAAAAGTTGTAGAACATAAGGGTTTTCTCGGAGTATTTAAGGTTTTCATTTCCTATAGTGTAAACAAACAAAAAGGACTTGCAGAAGTTGCAAAATGTCTGCTCGGTGGCAGTAACAAGTACAACCCTTGCGTGGCCAACAACCAAAGTCGGTCCACGTCAGCGAAAAGAGAGAGCAATGGAAGCCGCTTTCGTCCTTTGACAATCCAGAAGAGAAGCAGAAGCCTGTCTTTGTTGCGTACGGTAATGGATCTTTTTCAGGCAGTATGAAAGGAAAAATCAGTGCTCCAACGAAGAACGTTTTACGAAAGCTCAGGCAAGGAGCTAAACAAACTAAGGTATGTAGAAAAAGTCTTTGTCTAAACTGGATCTCATTGTCTACAACTCCATATCTTAAAGGCAAAGGTTGTCATGATCGACGAATATCTCACGAGCCAGATATGTCCAAAATGCATGACCCGACAATTAAGCCATCTTCACGAAACGCCGGACGCACAAGGCTGCAAAGGTGCCAAGATCCATGCTGTCCTCATGTACAACTCATGGCAAGACGGTGTGGAACCGTGATGCATTGGCAGCCTGCAACATTTACCGTATCTTCGTTCACGTGGCCAAGAATAATAATAATCAACGGCCAGCCATCTTCATCCGTCCAAACACCATGCATACTGCTGAGGAAGACAGTAGTGTCCAGTAGCAGTCAGTCTAGAGCAAAACGTTTTGGTTTGTTGTAGCTTGTTAAGACAAACCGAACGCTGAAAGAGGAGTTCGTCGAGGCTCAGTTGTCTGTACCTTGACCCAGTTCAACCTACCAAATAGCCTTGGGCAATAACACTGTACCCCTTCTGTATGTAGAATGCTTTTACTTTCACGGAAAATGTGTCCACAATTACTTTTTGTGTACAAAAAAATGAAAAAAGATGTTACATGTATATGTTCTCTACAAAGTGGCGGTGGGCTGGCTTTTCTTTTTTCCTTTTTCCTTTTTTACTTTGATGAAACCGTTACTGATTGCGAGCTATCCTCCACCACGACCGCAGCTGCTCCACCTTGCAAAGCACCGCCAGCAATCAGTTTCGCGTTTCCAATCACGGCCAAGATCTCGTTCAAGCTATCCTTCCAGCTATTCAGCCTTGTGCTCAACTGTTGCCACTGTTCCTTGCCAAACACTCGATAAATGCTGCGGTGAACCAGGACCGTCTTGCTCAGCTGGTTCAGTTTGGCTTCCACAAGTCCAGCTCGAATCACATCAATCACCCACATCTCCACGTCCTCTTCTGGGATCTCGAGGTTCTTGGCGATCTCGGCATATGTCAGCTCTCGCGACAAGTTTTCGCTGCCCAAGGACGCCAAGGATAATAACCGGATTTTGCGGATATTGCTCTCCTCATCCAGACGTTTTATCAGATCAGGATGCGCTGATGCAAAGCTCTTGTAGGTCGGCAGCGTGCCGTTCAGGAACACATCGAGTAACTCGTATTCTGGAGTGCCCTTCAGTTTTTGGATCGCAGTGTATTGCATCAGGTCCTCGAACGCAAAGTAGTTCTCAATCGCAACAGCTTGCATGATCGCTTCTTTAGCGACATCCAAAGCTGCAGCGTCATTTGCGTCGTATGTTGCCAGGTTCTTCAACACAAAATCAAATGCCAGTTTTCTAGACATAATTAGGAAAACAGGGCAGAAGCACGCACAAGTCATCAGTAGCACTTACTCCTCGCCAGCTTGCTTTAAATTTTCGTAAAGATGATTGTACAATCGTCGTTCGGTTTCAACGTCGATATTCCAGTTTTTAGCCCATGTACTGATGTGAGGAAGTTGGTTGTAAAGCGAATCCAATTCGTCTGCCTGAGCCGTAACGTCTACAAGACCGATGAAAGCGTCGTATCGAAGGGGTGAATTAGCCGGAAGCGCGTTGTAAAGGTTAAGCAAGCTGGAGAAAATAAAGGGCGGGCGGTCAGTCTCACGACAATATAAATTTTAGAGAGATAGAAAGCTCACATCTTTTGCTTTAGACTTGTCTTTGTGCTTTCCGTTTGTGTCAAAGTGGCAATGAGTGTCTTTACAGCGGATGGAAGGACATCAGCTGGAGCGCTCAGTACAATGACAATCAGCAGGTTGAATGCACCCTCGACCTCTGGTTGCGGACAGTGACAGAATTAGCGTCGAATGGTGGTTTTACGTATAGATATATACCTCGATCGTTCTCAGTCAGGAAAATGGAACCATCCTTGGCCAGTTTGGTAAAAACTTCGTTGGTGGACGCAATTTCCTTAACTTGTTTTACATATGGAGCTTCCTCGTCACCTTCTTCACCTTGTAATTTCGAAATGTACGACGACAAGTCGAAAATCTATAACAGGTATATTTGTATAAGCGGGTTATTTTCTTTTTCGAACTGCAGTAAGCCCCCGATGAGCAACCTGTTCCTCGAGTGGGCCTTGGACGTAAATGTTGTTCGCAGACATGATAGAGCTTTGTAAGAATGCGTCAATCCGAATGGTGTGTATATATATACAAAGCTCTCTGGCTCTCTGTCGCTCTCCTCTTTCCTCTCCTTTGCTGAACTGTCGGTATTTTTTTCCTGATCGCGCGCAAGCCTCGCAGTCACGGGTACTCCGTTTTGGGAAATCCCAAATGGTTTCGTATCAGGTTGCTTGTCCAGATCAGTTCTTGTTATTAGCGTACCAGCTAGACGTTCGAAGCAATTGGCGAAGCTATTTTGACCTTTGGATACCATGCGTCATGACGAACACTCGGGATTTCATCTCGGTTACACAGTAGCGATGTGGTCTTTGAAGTGACATTTTCCTTTGTGTTGAGATGCCCTTCGTCATGTAGAACTCTTTTATCTTGATTAACCAACATCATACTTCATTGCGTCAATTGACAAGTAATAAAAGCGTCACAGCCTTGCTGGTGTGCTATCGACAGAATATTTTACTGTAAGTTATCTTTGCTTCCAATGAAACGAGAGTTGGCGACGACGCACAGCGATGGGGAGAAGTAGTGCGTCATTGGAGAGAGAGAGAGAAATCCTCAATGTGGAACGCTACTACTGGCGACATTGGTCAACGGAGTGCGTCCTGTAACTAGGAAAGACAGTGATTTATTCATGACATTCTAGTGTTATATGTGCCTAAAGAGATGATGGATTGTTGAGCAAAGTTTCCCTGCAACATCCATAGGGTCATCTATTTAGTCCAAGATACTTAGCAATACATTTTTACGATGGATGACCATTTCTATTCCAGCGGAGCTGTCGTGGGGATACTATTCAGCCTGAGGTTGATACACCATGCGCATGAGTGGCGGCAGTAGGTTTTTAGGGCACCCGACCTACGTACAAATTTAACATTATGCAAGAAGAAATGGGATCTAATCAAGATGCGTCGTTCAAGTATTTAAGCAAAAGATCATGACTGAATAAAGGACAAGGGTTTGTCTTACAAAAGTTTGTTGGTACCAATTGGTTTGTGTGTTCAGGCCAGGCCCCATTTCGTCATCGTATCTCTGTTTACGCAAGCCTCTTTCTATTGCAAGATGCTACATTTACCCATATCGTCAACTCAAGACCCATTATCGTAATCAACAGCCCATTTATTATCGATTCCTGCGATAATCTCCATTCCCATAACACATGCAACTTCAATATGGCTCAAGTACCGCAAGGAGACTTGGCCAGAGTCAAATGGAAATAACCGCAACAAAGCAGACCGCTGTTCATTGGGATTGGCATGCATAACACCATGTCCCGGACGCGAAGACAGAGATATTTGCCGATTGATCCATGCTAAAGAATGCAGTTAAGGAATATTACACGGGTCAAATCTGCTGCAACTGCATGATGCAACAACCAACGACCTTCACAGCACAACCTAGGCTGGATGAAGAAAATAGTGCAGATATGTGAAGTTTCTCCACCGCGACGGAAAAAAATAAGATTGCGATCTTCAATACTTGGGCGCCCAGAAGCGTCGCGCCTAAGTGTGAACACATGGGTATCCATTGCCAGTCAGATTTTTCATACGTGATCCCCTGTGTAATTAATTGTCGATGCCTTTTATTCTACGAGTACATAATCTTTTGCGACGTCTACAATCGCGCGGCCAGCAGTAACACGGCAATATGAGGCAAAAAAATACAGATACTGTTACAAACGCTCAACTGGTAAAGACTTACGGAAACGATCCAAGCAAAGATACTAATTAGTTCCTGCAGTTTTCTTTTTAAATTAGTAACAAGCGTTTGCATGTTACGGCACATGCCGTGCAATTACGCACTCCTGCACATCTTTTTGTAGCTGCTCAGAATGATGGAATGGAAATTTCGGGCGAGCAAAGCTGACTCTCAATTTCGTGTGCACACATTGGGACAGTTGGGTGCCCAAAAAAAGTTCCCAATGGTTTCACCCGATCAACCACCATGCCTAAACATGATCCGGCTCGAGGCAATGATCTAGCACATGAGAGCAATCGCAAAAGGATTGTATGTTTGTAAATCATGATTATGACAATCGGGGTAATTAAACTTTGGATCCGCGCGTTTCTAGAAGCAACAACCGAATCGCCGCCCGCATTCGTTGTTTGACACTGACGGCAATGTGAGCGTCCAGAATATTCTGGAGCCGACAGCCAGCACAGCCAAATCGACACGAAGCGCACACCGTAAACTGTTGGAGGAACAGCAGCAACGTTATGCGGGAAGCAAGCGACGATTGGCCGCAGGGGCAGGTCCAATTTTAGATACCAAACGACAACGAAGCGGGCCATCAGCAATCGACCATCAGTCTACTACCCAGAATTTACGTGGACGTGGACGTGGACGTGGACGAGGACGTGGACGAGGCAGTAGTAATATTGCCGGACGGGGCCGTGGTCGAGGTCGTGGTCGCGGTCGCGGACGTCCAGCAAGAACGCGCAATTCACCGCCTCCTCCTCCAACCACGACTGCACCCGAAATGTCGACGCCAACGATCGTCATTGAAAAGCTCTTGAAGGAACAGCCTTGCACATTACAGGATCAACTTCGCAACGACGCACTCGAAGAGCGGGCCAAGGAACTTTACAATGTCTTTGAAAGACACAACAGAACGGCGCGTGAGCTGTTTCAGTTGGAAGTGCATCAGAATCTACTCGACTATTCGATGGATTTTAATGATACTGTTCAGGATGACCGTTTTCGAAAGGTAACAAAAGAGAAGCTTGCTTGGTGGGATACGTTTTGCTAATGACATCACAGTATGCAGAAATACAAGGTTACGATCTTTGGGCTCGGGCAAACGACTTTTTGCTTGAAAGGTCTTCGGGCGTCAAACGACATCAACAGCAGCAGCAGCAGCAGCCAGTTGCACTTGTGTCGACGCTACAGGCGCATTTTGCAGACTTGGCTGCAGGCACCATGATGAGCAGCAATAGTAATATGGCAACTGCTACGACTACGACTACAGGACCTTCTGCCGGGCCTCAAAGTTTATCAGACTACCTGTCGTCGTTTCTGACGATCAATGATAACGAGGATATTTCAGTGGAGCAAGCGAACGAGATGATTGAGAAGGAGATCTCGATCCGAGAGCGTATCGAGAGGCGGCGTGGTGGTGGTCAACTTTCTGCGGAACTACGAGCGATTGCGAATCGAAAGCCGCAGCAAGACTACGTACCGACTGGCGACGCGCAGAATGTGCTGCTGGGCGAGGTGACCAAGACAGCGAAACGACTCGCGAATCTGTGGAAGACTCGGCGCGGGACGGCACACAAGGCGGCGAAGGCGGTTCAGCGACACTGGCACGCGATCAGGAATCAGGACGAACGGCGAGAGCGCGAAGAAAAGAAGCGGATGATGAGATTAGCGAAATGGACGGCACAGCAGATCAAACGCAAATGGAAAATCGTGGAACGGGTGTGCGAGGAACGGTACAAGGAGATTGTGAAAGAGAAACAGGCGCAGGAGGGACGCCGGCATTTGGAAATGATTTTACAGCATTCTGAAAAAGTATTAAGTGTGCGTATGGAAGAGCTCAGTTCACGGCGAAATATGGTTGAAGATGATGACGGTAAAAGTGGTTATTCACCGCCACAAGATAATGCACCTGCTGAACCTATGGATGTTGATGATGATGCCGGTAGTCATTACAGCAGCAGTAGTGCATCTGATGCGACAGCAGATCATCTGATATTGGATGAAGAGAGTGAAGACGATGATGATGAGCTTCGTGGATTGGCGGAGGATCAAGAATTGGATGTGGAGGAGCTTTTGAAAAAGTATAATTACCGTGCAGATAGCGAGAGCTCTGAGGAAGAAGAAGACGATGATAATGAAAGTGTTCAAGAAAGTGTGTCGACAAAGAAAAGGCGCGTGTCTTCAGACACCCAGTTGGATGTACGGATCGCTGAGGAAGATGAGGAAACACGGCGGACGATTAACGCTTTGGATGAAGAAGAGCCTCTTGCGGACAGTGGAGTCAGTAATGAACCTGTCGATCAGAAAGCTGCTTCACCCATAGAAAGAAGAGATGTTGACCAAGCGCCCGTACAAGTACGAGAAGATACTGCGATGGCTATTGCAACAGATCAAATTGAAGAAGCAGATGAGGACGACGGTGATACAGTAACGGAATACGGTACCGATGTTAGCGACATCGAAGAGGAGGTGAAAGCTGCTATTGCGGAGGCGGCTAAAAATGGCGGCGGCAATGCAGAAGAAGAGAATAATAAGCAGGCAGCAGAAGATAATTGTGTGGAATCAGCGGCGCAAGAGCCAACGACATCTAATGCTGCAGAAACAGAAGCAACACCAACTCAACAAGCTCAGAAAGCTCAGCAACAGCAGCCTACAGGGACCACGTTATCAACTACTAAAGTAGATATTAAGGTTCCGTTTCTGCTTCGCGGTACACTTCGAGAATATCAGCACGTGGGTCTAGACTGGCTGGCCAGTCTGTATAATAACGGACTCAACGGTATCTTGGCGGACGAGATGGGACTTGGCAAAACGATCCAGACAATCTCCTTACTGGCATACTTGGCATGTGAAAAGGGCGTTTGGGGACCGCATTTGATTGTGGTTCCGACGAGCGTACTTTTGAACTGGGAAATGGAGTTTAAGCGATGGCTGCCGAGCTTCAAGATTCTGACTTATTATGGCAACCCCAAGGAGCGCAAAGAAAAACGATCGGGATGGTCCAAGGAAAATGCTTTTCATGTATGTATTACGTCGTATCAGCTTGTTCTTCAAGACCAAAATGTGTTTCGGCGCAAGGCGTGGCAGTATCTCGTATTGGACGAGGCGCATCATATCAAGAACTTTCGGTCGCAGCGATGGCAGACCCTGCTCAACTTCAACTCTGAACGGCGACTGCTTTTGACGGGCACGCCACTCCAGAACAATCTGATGGAACTCTGGTCGTTGTTGTATTTCCTGATGCCGAACGGTGTGTCGCAGACAATGCCTATCGGTTTTGCGAACCAAAAGGAATTCCAGGAATGGTTCTCGCACCCAGTCGACCGAATGCTTGAAGGTGGTGGTCAAGAGGATGACGAGGATTCACGGGCTGCTATTCAAAAGCTTCATACTGTTTTGCGACCGTATCTGCTGCGAAGATTAAAGGTCGACGTGGAGAAGCAGCTGCCGGAAAAGCATGAACATATCGTGTATTGCCGGCTCTCGAAACGGCAACGGTTTCTGTACGACGACTTTATGAGTCGGGCGAAGACCAAGGAGACATTGGCGAGCGGAAACTTTTTGAGCATCATCAATTGCTTGATGCAGCTGCGCAAGGTGTGCAACCATCCGGATCTGTTTGAAGAGCGGCCGATCACGACGAGTTTTGCCATGGATGATGATGTTCAAACGGTTGGACAGCGAATCGAGTCTCTTGTAAACAAGTACTGGAGAGTGCCGCTCGACCCAGAAAATGAGTGGATCTATCTTTGGATCCCAACAACAACAGCAAGCGTTCCCCTGATGCCATATAGTCGATTGGACGCGACCAAGCTGTTCCTCCAAGAGATAGCCAAGCAAGAGTCACAGATTAGCATATTCGAGTCTCGTGGGATCACGTCGACAAAGAGCTATCATGATCTGAAAAAGTATGCGAAATCCATGGAATTTGTCAAGCTGGAGGGTTCCAAAGAACGGTGGCAGTCGATGTTACGCCTAAACATACTGCGGTGTTCAAAGCAGCCTGTGCTGACTGCGGGACTGGTTGACATGTGTCGAAGCATCATGGATGGGTATCAGCAAAAGTTCTTTATGGGAAAAGGCGTTGTCGATTGCACGAGTGTCCACAAGGCGGTACTGAGTTACAAGGACCGGGTTGCTCAGAATATGGATATCATTGATCGCTACGGGTTCATTACACCTGCGGTTGTGGTGAAGCAGCAGCATGATGGAGACAAGGCGCACGCACGCACCTTTAGCCCCGACGTTCCAATAGAAGATATCCTTCATCCTATACGAACGCGTCTCTCGATTGCATTTCCTGACAAGCGGCTTTTACAATACGATTGCGGTAAGCTTCAAAAGTTGGACGTGCTACTTCGGGAATTGGCTGCGGGCGGGCACCGAGCCCTGATCTTTACGCAAATGACAAGAGTGCTTGACGTGTTGGAATCGTTTCTGAATATGCATGGACATCGATATCTTCGACTGGATGGAGCGACCAAGATTGAACAGCGTCAAGTATTGACGGAGCAGTTCAACAATGACAAGCGTATTCTGGTGTTTATCTTGTCGACACGGAGTGGAGGATTGGGGATCAATCTGACTGGAGCTGATACCGTGATCTTCTATGACTCTGACTGGAATCCGTCAATGGATAAACAATGCCAAGATCGAACGCATCGCATTGGACAGACGCGTGATGTACATATATACCGATTTGTTACTGAATATACCATTGAAGAGAATATCTTTAAAAAAGCGAATCAGAAGCGGTAAGTCCCACTAATAAACATGGCAATTTGGGGGGTTTTGTTTCTAAGACGAATGATAAAAAGGATGTTGGATAACATGGTTATCCAAGAAGGCGATTTTACGGATGATTATTTCCACAAGAACGACTGGTGGAGGGATTTGCCAGAGATGACGGGTATGGCACCGAATAACAATATGGATTTCGAAAAGGCATTGCTGGAGGCAGAAGGCGATGAAAACGATGCACGAGCGGCTATCACTGCTAGAAATGAAATGGATATGGATGAGCAGGAATTCCAAGAACAACAAAATAGTAGTCATCGTCGGCGGCAGAGTATTTGTACTGCTACCACTACATCACCAGCGCCATCCCCAGGGCCTACAGCTACTGCAACACCTTCAGAAAGAATGGATACCCAAAGTCTGAACTATGATGAAGAGGAGGAGGAGGAGGAGGTGCAACTTTCCGTTGGGCACATCGATCAGTACATGTTACGGTTCTGGGAACGTGAAATGTTTGGTAAATACCTTGGATTTGGAGGCTTACCAGAAGAAGAAGATGATGGTTTCCGAATGGATATCGATTGAAATGCATGTTGCAAGCACAATCAAGTATACACACGCACCCATTTTGTAAATAGTCTAGTAATAACATCTTGCTCAAAAAGACTCTGGAGTATAGCTTTTATGTGTAGATAAAAAGAACCACGTTGTATGTCTGCTCATGGTTGGTCAATGTACTGTGTTTGGGTGCAGGGACTCGAAGACTAGCTTCAAGGTTATTAAGATCGACAAATTAGGCCAGTACGTCCGAGTGTCCACCCAACATCCTGACGTACATAATAGACTTCAGTTGCAGGACATGATATAGAACAGACTCGGGACCTCTATCATATTATACAGCGTTCCAGGCAAAAAACCTTATTGCATTCTAGCACAGCGATTGGATTGAAAAAGTTGGCGGCGTGATGTTAAACAATTTCTTTTGCATTAAAGATGATACATAATATGCACGTATGGTACTGTTTGTTTGCTTTCAGCTGTGATCTGTTTCGTGCTACCCATGCTTGTTACACGGCACAGTTTGCCGATCATTCGCGCGAAACAGCTTTCTGTCTGCAATAGGTAAAAAGTCGCCCTGTCTCCTTTTGGCAGGGCCATTGCCCTGGTCTTGTCTCCATTGGCATCTTTTATGCATTAACATTAAATCCCGCCTATCAATGCCAAGTATTCTGCTACTACTAGTAGTAGTACTATTGTTATAGTAGTATAAACTATCTATTGTCTAATAGCCCTTGTCATAGCCCTCCCCTCCTGATCTGGACCTTTCGGACTTGTCCTATATACCGGGCAAAGCCCCCCCCGGAAAGGGGGTTCAAGTGACCTGTTAAAGAGACCCAAATAGGGTCAATCTCCAAGAATCGGAGAATCAACATAACAGGAGAATGGGGCTATTGTTCCGTCCTGACTTTTTGGCAAGAAAGGGGGGGGGGGTTTCTGCACAGTCAATGTCAGCTGTCCTTGTACATTGCAGCCTAAACTCTAGAACTTTCTCTCCACAACTCACAACACAATAAACTAACTTCTTGACGTTGAATCCTGGTATGCACAGCAGCAATGATGGGGAGGGGGAGTCGGGCACCAGTTATCGAAATGGATAGTCCAATGCAGGGAAGAGACAAAAGATTGACATTTTGTTGTTTGTATTACCTTGTCCATTGGGCGATCGAATACCTTATTTTTTTTCCCCCAGAAATTATAAAAAGAGGGCAGTTTGCATGTCTGTGCTTTTCTTTCTTTCTTTTTCTCTCTAATGCCATCCAACAAGTATCGAATTCCGAACGCTGGTCGGTCTTTTCGTAACACCACCAACATGCTCTTTGGAACCTTCAACTCTTCATCACCTTACGGTTACGGTAAAACCTTTTTACCCACCTTACTTGTCTCCTCCTTTTTTTTTTTTGCTAACTGGTCCAATAGTCAATCTGTCACCCACGCAAACTGGGTTGACAACGACTGAGGAAAGGTAATAAACACGTGCTCGTCAAGCGATGATCAGCAAGCTCATCCTCTCTCTCTCTCTTTCTCTATAGTCAAGCCGACAGACGCTCAGCACATAATGCGCTGGAACGCCAAAGACGTGAAAACCTGAACCTTAAATTCCAAGAGCTCGCACATGCACTTCCTTCTCTGCAAACGGTTCGTCGTCCAAGCAAGACCATGATTGTTGTAAAGTCTCTTGAATTTGGTATGTCAGCCGCGCTGGTGTGTTGCCATATGAAAAGAGACAGGCAGTTCATTCTTCCTTCGCAGTCGCCAATAGTATCAAGGCCGAACTCGAGTACAAGAAACAAATCTATGAACTTCGAAAGAGGAACGAAGAGCTTCGAAAACAGGCAGCCGCCAAAAAGAAGTCTGCAGCAGCAGCAGTTCCAGCTCAGAAACAACAACAAGTCAGTATCAGCGCATCCTCGACGCCCTCTTGCACGCCCCCGATATCGCCAGAAAAGCAGCCATCCGCTACAAACAGCAGTAGCATCAGCGTCAGTAGCGCTTGCAGCCCAGAGACCGTGGCAGCCTCAGACATCGTCACTGGTTCATTAAACAACAACAACAGCAGCCCAGCGCCTTCTTCTCCAATGGACCACCCACCTATGGCGACGACTGCCGCAGCAGCCATGTTCCCCATCCTGTCGGACGACTACACGCTGAACCACCAACAACAACGACCCAGTTACTTTTTCCAGCCACCCAATCAACCCGATCACTTTTGGATCTACCAACAAATGATGATGCAGCAGCAGCAGCAGCAGCACCAGCGCGATCCGTATGCAGCAGTCCCACCCGGTCCTCCCGCACCTGCACCGCCGTCGTCTTATTATCCTCAGATGGATACCGCTTCTTTTGACCAGACAATGATGTATCCCGCCCATCTTCCATGAACCTCCGCTCCACCCGCCCTCCCACGTTTTTTTTTGTACATACCCTCTCTCTCTCTCTCTAGCTTATGTATTCCGATAGCCTTTTGTACAGCACTAAAATCGCTATTTAAGGTCATATTGTAGCTGATCATTTGATGTTTTACAAGAAAGGTCAAACTTTAAAAACTTCAGATCTGATATTTTACATCCTGAAACACAATACTGTGCAGACGCATTGTTTGAGACTCCGCATAGAAACAGCCTCCGACCAAGGCAACTCAACTTTATCACCGTCCCTGGTTCTGGATCCCTTGAAACAATGGATATGAGCCAATGTTCCTAGTGTACGTACAAGAACAAAAAAAAGCAAAATTCTATATGTATGTGCGTGTGTGTGTGTGATATATGCTCTCAAATGTACAGATGTAATCGTTTCTAGTCAATGTCCAATAACCGTTTCATACGCTCATAAACCGCGAAGCTGACTGCGACCATGGGTGTGACCTTGATATATCCGACACTTAATCCCACATAAAACCCTTTGAATCCTCGCGTACGATAGATATCTTTCGCAGTCTCCACGAAGCCCACAAACTTGTGTGGGTTGAACAAACCACCGACCTGCATTCTCCTGCGAATAACCTGTCGTACACGTGTTAACCCTGTAACCTTTCTTTCATTCATTGTTTGAATCCTATTACCTCGAGCGGATAACTACTGGTCTGGGCAACCAGACCCGCAACTCCTCCACAAAGCAATTCCGCCCAAGCTTTCAGGGGTGGCTTTTCCGCTAGCCGTCGTCTTTGATCATCCGTCCTATGCGTCGGATCATCATCACCCAACTTGTTTTGACGGGTATATCTTGAAAGGGTCGGATGAAACCGGGCAAGTCGGGTCATCCAGCCGTAGGTCCAAAAGGAAACACCCGCGTAGGGCACGATGCCGGCCACGGTGGGCAAGAACCCGCGATAGAAATTGAGAATGTTAAGTTGGAACCGTGTTGCGGCTGGTTCATGATAGATCTGTTTACAGGTCCCGAGCAGATGCGGTCGATCTCTGCCTTCCTGTTTGACTTCGTATGCCATTCGCACCCTGATCAAGTCTAATGGATAAGTGAACAAGATCGACGTTACGCCTGAACAGCGCAAGTGTGAGACAGAGAGAGAGAGAGAAAGCTCGAACCGTTCAGTATCTTTTGCTACCTGCCAGAGATCCAGCTGCAAACTGCCTTGCAGACGTCTGCTGAGCTTTGGTCGGCATCAATATCTAAGCAAGTCGTCATCGTCGTTATCAGCTGAGAGTCACTGATGGATAGGGGTTCTTTCTTACAGCTCGAAACTGCTCATAGGCAACGAATTTGATGGCGGCATACGGAAATATCCTGATCAAGGTAACGGAGTGACCCTGAAACAAGCCCAAGACGCCAGTATGTTTGACGATATGATGAAGCGCTCGAAATGCCCCGGTAAAAGTCCCTTTGATGCGATGAGTTGGGATTTTATATAGAGTTTCTGTCCTCCTCCCGAGTATAGTCTAACCTGCATATTTGTCAAACAATGGATTTTGTGCTTGAAACAGGATCTTGACTCGATCGAGTGGCGCAATCACCGTCTTGGCCTAAGCAAGATGTCAATTCAACCGGACGCCATTTCTCACGCAAGCATTATCGAACCATGCAGCCAGCAAAGCCTCCCGCAAGCCCTGATCGTATAACGTAATTCCAATTTTGAGTTTTCTCGAGCTGTTCGGTTTTTGCCATGACGTCTTCATGGGGTTTCTCTTTATTCTTTGGCGGGATTCGACGAGTGCTGGTAATAGAAGTTGTCGCGAACAGCGATTTTATATATGCTGTTGTTGGGCTGACCTCTTGGAAAAAGGCCGGCGGTGTGACAAATGCGCGCGGAATTCGTGGGCTCACATGGGCTCGCATAAACGACTATCCGCCCAGGCTATCTCTACGCATGCGGTCTTAACGGTATAAGACGATTGAGCCTTCAAAAAACAGCCATCAGCGATAAGGCCAGTTTTCTCTACCTTATCATCATTTGCGTCTTGCCTCTGTCGCGCACAAATGTTCGCCCATCGGCCGTGGCTTCACTAACCACCTCACGATCGCAACGGAAGATTCCGTCGAGCTGGGGTGACTCTCTTGTATGTGCGGATGCAAACCTTGGTTCCATTGGTCTCGAGTTCAAGGTCCCTCTCTGTGCATGCGACGGAACGATCTATAGCGCGATGCTGTCAGAAGGGCCATAAGAGAGCCATTGCTTCAACTGCCATAATGCGCAGCCTTTACAGTCCGAGTAGCTACTACTGCTGCTGTCTGCAGTCCGAGATGTTACCTGCCGTGTTAATTATCTTGGGAACCACGATGTACTTGTAACACTCCTCTTATACACCGAAAATATGTAAGCATGGATACATTTGAAGGATGCAAAGACTTGTAAGCTGCTATAGACGCGGATTTTCTTGCCAAACCAAGCTCTATTATTTCATCGCTTACGACGACAAAAGCAAAGAATATGAAAAAGAAAACACAGAAAACGAGTGCTATAATAAAGATAGAGTTGGTTTCTGCCGTACACATTGTCTTCGCAATATGTGTTCCACAGTGAGAGCATGCCAAATGTCTTTGCCACAGTAAAGAACTACACAAATACATGTACATGCAAAGGGCGTTTCGAACATTCAAACGGAGGCATCTGCTTGAGTTTCAACGGCTTTTTGCTTCTGGTATTACTTGATGAGCAGGACGCGGTGAAACGTGGAGGTATGAGGACGTCGGGCTGCGAAGTCAAAGTCATCCATGGTGACAAAGTCTAGTACTGATTCCATGGACACCTTTGCATGCCGAACTAGCTGAATGATCGGTGTCATCTTTTTCACAAAGTTCGATTTTGGAAGTTAGGTACAGGCAACCCTGCAAATGTAGCTTTCCGGGCAGCCTGTCCCCGACATAAAGGCCTACGACAAGCGTGACCCCATGGCTCGTTGAGAAATCCGGCGTAGGATGGAGTATGTAACAGTAGCACATACGTAGTGATCTATGTGAAGGAGGGAACGTAAAATAAAACGCGTTTATTATATCAAATTAGAAAAAACAGGACGGGAAGCATAAAGACTGGGTCATACCGTCTCCTAACGTCGTATGGACAAAAAGTACAAGACAGCAATAGCAAGGGAAAAAGAGCAACAGAGGTGCAAAATAACGAGTGACAAACAAAAATGCCGATTCACGTCATTAGATAGCTCCTTCCTCTGGGCCTCCGCGCTAATCAAAACCTCCATTCTTCTCAACACCATCAGGAATTGCTCTTCTGAAATCTAATCAATTGCGCGGGGGGAAGTCGAGGGATAAAGGAAGAGGCCTTCTGAATCGGTAGTTATTGACACAAAAAATAGGAGCCTCAACGTAAAAAGAGCGCCGACCGTATGAGCCTTGTCATATTCAATGCATTAAGCAACCTTATGAACGAAATATATACGCCTCCTGACTGGCCAATGCACCCAACTGCAATCCTTGAAGGTTCGAGATGAGGTAGGCATACTCCTCCAAGGAGAGGAGTTTCGCCTCGACCCTGGAGAGTAACGGTGTGAGTGTCTTTTTCCGGAGGCATCAGAGCCGTCTATTGAAAGCGGTCAGTCACTATGTCCGGCCCAGTTTCAGCATATTATCTTACCCGCGTTGCTGTGATCAAGTTCTCTTAGGTATCTTCCCGGAGAAACCATGTGTGCGCTCAGGAAAGCCTCCACTCCGTCTTCAGCCACGAAGCCTTCTTGCAAAGATACTAGAAGAAGTTTGTGGTGGTGATGAAGCGAATTCTGAACCGAACTGTGCATTACCATGGGAGCTTTCGTAGTCCGAATTATCGGAAGAGAGAACGATAGCTTCGGGCACAGCAAAAAGACAGCTAATGCTGGCCTGGCCTGGCCTGGGCAGATCAGATCCATAGTCATTCAGGCCCACTCGGGTCAGTAACAGCAGCAACGCGGACCTGCGTTTGTTCCCATTTCAAGCTGCCAGCAGCGACAGAGAAGCGGTGTTCCGGGAAGCCATCAACCGTGATCTGGAATGTTTTCGTGGTAGTACTTGCAGAATCCGCACCAACCATCGTTCCGTAGACGCGCTCTCTACTGGCCTTGGCCGTGTTCAACAGGGTGAGAGCAGAAGAGCACAAGGTTCTGGGAAGAACAGAGCAACGAGAAGATGTTTTAGGCATAATGAAAAGCGCTGGGCAGTGGTGAACACTTTAATGAGAGCAAAAGGTGTGGGATTGCAGGAGAAAAAAGCTCTATGCAATAGTCTCCGTTTGACGTCATGCAGGTGACAAGTAACGGAGCAAATTCAAGATGACTGGGGCACCAGATCTGGTGCCGCGAATTAATATCCATTAAAGAGGTCATATAAAATAAGCTGGATTCACGCACGAACATCTTCGACAGTGCTCCTTATGGCCAACACTTGCTCGGCTAGTGCCAGCTTTCTTGCTCACTGGCAAGACCTTACACACTTTCTTCGAAAGAAATTCAGCGATTTAGACGAAGCTGAATAAAATCACTGCCACACACCGGTAAAGGTATGTTATCTTTAGAATTCAATAGCGATGCTGATAAAACGCTTCTAGCAAGTTCAAGTACTGTGGCGGCTTCTATTAACGGGACAGACATACGGCATAGCACTCACTTCCTGATGTGTGTTCTTGTAGGTGTAATACAAGATTCCAACGAACCGGGGTATACAAAGTCTTTTCTTAATAGGATCGGTACCATTTCTTTTACGTGAATGCTGCCGGGGTTGTCTATTGCGTCGGGTGCATTCACGTTTGCGCAAGAAGCAAGTGTGCGAATTAAAATGATATTATTCATGCCTTTTTAAATCCACACACTTGTCTAGAGCGTTCCCCATTTGACGCAAAAGACCACCTGCAGCAGCGCAAAACATTGTCTGAAATAGATCTGATCGTGCTTTTTGCCATCTGATAACGCCATCGCCGACAAGCCCCGCAGATTCACCGAAATAAACTAAAAAACAAGCTATTTGCGTTCTATATCCTCCAAGGGTGTTTCATGTAGCATGTTGCCGAGATTACCTATCTCTGCAACACACCTGCGAGCCTCTCAGTCTCGGCTACTGGGATGCAGGGGCCTTATAGTGAAAGAAGCATGGATCGGAAGATCACCCATTGCATCCCGCTTGCAGAAAACTCCATCCTACCGGGTTACGACTCTTGGTTTTCGTGCGCCATGCCGGTCATTCACGTCACATCGACCTCTCTTGCAACAACAATCGAAACAGACTCAGAAATCCGTTGCGCAGAGTACCAAGCCTACTCCAGTTACGACAGCAGCAGCAAAAGGATCCAAAAGGAATGCGACCACCGACCTGGCCATTATCCGTCAGCTGTTAAAGTACATTTGGCCCAAGAACGATTGGGGCGTGAAAGCGCGAGTGGTGATTGCGTTATCGCTACTGGTTGGCGGCAAGCTCTTGAATGTGCAAGTGCCCTTTTTCTTCAAGGACGTGATTGACTCGCTGGGCGGGACGATCCCTGCGGACGCGACCCTGTGGACCGTGTGCGGCTTGACGGTGATCGGCTATGGATTAGCGCGGCTGGGCGCGAGCGCATTCCAGGAGCTTCGGAATGCGGTTTTTGCTGGCGTGGCCCAAAAGGCGATCCGGCGCGTTGCCCTGAACGTGTTTGCGCACCTGCACCGACTGGATCTCAGTTTCCACCTGACGCGACAGACCGGCGGCCTGAACCGTGCGATTGATCGTGGCACCAAGGGTATCAGTTTCCTGCTTAGCTCGATGGTCTTCCATGTGCTGCCGACCGCGCTCGAGATCTCGATGGTGTGCGGTATCCTGGCGTACAAGTTCGGCACGCCGTACGCGATCGTCACGTTCGGCACGATCCTGGCGTACACCGCGTTCACCGTGACGACGACCGCGTGGCGGACGCAGTTCCGCAAGCAGGCCAACGCAGCGGACAACGAGGCAGCGACCAAGGCGGTCGACTCACTCATCAACTTTGAGGCCGTAAAGTACTTTAACAACGAGCAGTTTGAGGCGCAGCAGTACGACAAGCCGCTCCAGAAATACGAACGGGCGTCGCTCAAGGTGGCGTCGAGTCTGGCTGGGCTGAATGCGGGCCAAAATGCGATCTTCAGCACGGCGCTGACGATCATGATGTATCTGTCGGCGCAGGGCGTGGTCGAAGGCACGATGACGGTCGGTGACGTGGTGATGGTGAACCAGCTCGTGTTCCAGTTGTCGATGCCGCTCAATTTCTTGGGCTCGGTGTACCGCGAGCTGCGCCAGTCGTTGATCGATATGCATACGATGTTTGACCTCGAGAATCAGAAGGCGACGATCCAGGACGCCCCGGATGCAAAGGACCTGGTGTTTCGTGGCGGCGAAATTCGGTTTGAAGATGTCGTGTTTGGGTATCATCCTGAACGGCCGATTTTGAACGGTGTCAGCTTCACGGTCAAGGCAGGCGAAAAGGCAGCCTTTGTTGGGCCGAGTGGATGTGGGTAAGTGGGGCGGCTTCGCATGTGGGGCTTATTTCTGGAATAAAGAGGGCTCACTGTTTTGTCAGTAAATCGACCATCTTGCGTTTGCTTTTCCGGTTCTATGAACCACAGTCGGGCAACATATACATTGATGGACAGAATATTAAAAAGATCCGTCTGGACAGCTTGCGCCGGGCCATTGGCGTAGTTCCTCAGGACACGAGTTTGTTTAACAACACCATCTTTTATAATGTGCAATATGGCCGAATCAATGCTACACCCGAGGAGGTATACGAAGCTGCGAAACGGGCGCAGATCCACGATGTCATCATGAGCTTACCGGAAAAGTATGATACCAAAGTTGGAGAACGAGGATTGATGCTGTCCGGTATGTATTACCTCTTTATTTTTATCTTTTCCGGGAATGATTGATTCATGGACATCATCAGGTGGTGAGAAGCAACGCGTGTCCTTGGCACGGACAATTCTCAAGAACCCAAAGATCTTGTTCCTTGACGAAGCGACCTCTGCTCTGGATACGCACACTGAACAGTCCCTGCTTGCTAGTTTCCGGACGCTGTTGAGAGAGACGGGTATGACGAGCCTCCATATTGCTCACCGTCTACGGACTATTGCCGACGCTGGTAAGCTCCCAATCCTTGTTGCATGGCATTTCACCAGAACTCATTCCCCCGGGAATCTTGTAGACACTATCTTTGTCTTGAAAGACGGCAAAATTGCTGAATCAGGCTCTCACGAACAATTGGTGAACAAGCCAAAGGGTGTATATAAGGGGATGTGGGAGAGGCAGGAAAACACAGATGCCTATTTGTAAATATCACTTACTGTCATTCGTTATTAATTAAAATATAGAGATCTACTCGAAACCTGAGACCAATTTGTAGAAAAACGGACATGTGTTCGTTATAGACAAAATCTGGGACAGAGGAAAATCTCTGGAGTGATGCTGTATGGCAATTTTTCTGCCAACGTCTGGAGCATCGTCTACGATGTCAACAGCAAACGAGGGGATGCCAGATACGGCAGACAACACGAACCGGGGCCAGGCAGCTGAAGCGTGATGGGCTTCTAGCTTAGCAGTTTGTCTTGGAAGGGAAGCGAGTTCGTTGGCATGACTCTTGAAAACGGACTTTAGGGCCTCTTGATACCAAGGCCGGAAAGGTCGGGCAGGAAATCCAAAGTACGAGCTAACACAGGGTCCAAGTCCGGAAAGGAACCATGCCGGGGTGGAGCTTGGTACGGAGCCGGGTGGACTTCGAAGGCAGCAAATTTGTCGGGCATGGTAGCAGGATGGAGAACAATAGCGAGAACTGAGAGCAGAAAGACAGAGAGCGAGACAGAAACGAGATGTCGAGCGGCAGATGAGCGGCGGTGACAGAGCGCGGTGGGGTGCGATAGGGTTTAGGGTGAGAAGTAGAGAAAAGATATAACCCAAAGAACACGAGAGAAGACAACAAGAAAGAGCTAGAGACAGTAAGACGTCTTTTCGCTTCTAATTTAAAGCTTCATCAGGTGTTTTACATTAGCTCTTTTATAGCCATACAGCCAAACATAGCCTTGTGGTGGCCAAAGCTAGCCTTCTTTGGCGATGCACCATGATAGGCTCCAGAGGTCTCGAGAATCAGGACTTCCGCGTCAGACATAGCCTGAAAGCGAATGACCCCATCCGCAAGGTACTTTTCTGGCTCGTCCATTGGGCCTTGTTTGCGGATCTGAACTGCCATAGACTCCAGTGGCTCTTCTCCTGGGAAAAACACTGCTCGGACGCTCTCACTTTTCTTCACCATCCCAGCGCAGAGCGTGAAGGTGTGGGGACCGGAACAAGGTTTCTTTGCAGATCTTGGCAGAGACTCAACAACTGGCTGTTACTCAGGCCCGTGCCATTTGTCTGAACCGAGCGAACGACACCGACTAAACTAGCTACATCGGCGTTTCGAATTCTCGCAATGGTATCTGTTGGGAATGCATCGAACAATGCGTCGGTCAACGGTTGAACAAGACCGGTGTCAAAATTCAATCCCAAACAGGTCTCATTGATCGCTCCCATGACATTAAATTTGTTCCACCGACCATCCACCAAAACCGTAAAGGTATTAAACTTGTTAACAAACACCCGTGGTTCCTTGCTTAATTCAGCGACAACGTTTTGTTGGGGCGTTGTTACGTGAAAAGGACAGGTCAATAAAAGTGAGAAGATCAACTTCCTTGACCGCATCGCTGGGGGATTATCCGTAACAGATGTGGCTCGCTTGGTTGCTGTCACAAGCATACAGACTGGCAATCCAGCATTTCAGCAGCGTGAAATGCCGGTTTCTGTTCTGCGACTGTCAGTGGCGCATCGGGGATTGCAGAATAGCCAGCTGCGAGGCTGAATGATTCCTCTGCGACACATTCGAGGTGTTCGAGACGCGCTTTCTTTTTGTTGTGCGTACTGTGTTGCTGCTGCGAACGTATGTTTCCGGACAGACAAAACAATCTCTTCGCAATGTCTATCGACGTCATCTCGCTTCTCGCAATTCAGCGGATTCAGGTCGTGCAAATTACACCACTGCGGTACAAATGTTGCGTAGAAGTCTGCGACGAAGCTGAGATGCTGAAACTGAATGTGCATACGTAATGTTCTCTGGCGAAGAGAGAAAAAGTGTGGCCCGCGGCAAATAAAGCTTGAGTTACACGGTTCCTGTCATTTCCTGCCTTCTTTTCCCAATTTCAAGATCACGTAAAAGCAATTGGAAACGTGGCATCATTACCCACATCAAACGAACTACCGTGCAGGTTCTCGCTCGCAACGGACGACTCGTTGAACGTAATAGACACGAAAACAAGGGTTTTGCAAAAAAAAACCGCGTTAATCAACAAACGCAACCATTCATTAAGCCAACGTCATCCTCAGCTTCCAATATGCAGCCTGCATCTAGTCCTACTCAAACGGCGTACGACTATTTTGACTATTTCGACGATGTAGGGTCTCCAGGGCCAGCTTCTGAAACCGTTCGCACAACCAGAAGACGCCATGTCTCCAGCAAAAAGGTCAGGAACGCCGCAGATTGGGCCAATATTCTTCCTGCGTTAAAGGTGGCCTATATTAAAGGCGTGGGTCAAGGTGTCCCCAGACCCGAGGCTTCTGAGCCCGCACCTACCGTGGTTTGCGGTTGCTCAGCAAAGTCTGAAAAGAACGTCGTTTGTGTTTTCCGATGCTGTAAGTGTATTTCATCAGTACAATATCGTTCAGGAATCTCATGTGGGGCAGACATGAAAACTATCGCCATTCAATACTGTGATGTGTGTCCTGGCCGTTCGCTACCTGTAATCCTACTGGAACGCCATATGTTCCCAGTCTCGCCAACCTTGCCGTCTGTCGCGTTACATGTCGAAGTTATGCGAACAATCGAAAACCTTCGCTTCGTTTGTCGTGCATCTATAACAGCAATTGCTCAGTGGGCTGCTCTAGAGTACAAGCAAGAGGTACACAGGATATTCACGCAAAACGCATTGCTATGTGCTTACCGGATTCACAGGTCCCGAAGAGCTTAAAAGGTCTTCTGCTAGAAGCCGCGCCAAACTTCGGCAAATGGTGGAAGACCACATGCAGCGCCTGTGCGCTGATGAAGATAAATGCCCTGCTTGTCCTGGAGTGCGTTTATGCCTAGTATATATTCGTAGTAGCCTGTGCTAATAACCTCTTTCAGGCCAATGAAGAAAAGCCCATGTTCACATGCTACGACGGGAACTTTCAGCTCCGTAGATTTAAATGGGCAGAAGACCCGAACGTCAGCAATCCTTGCGACGGGCTTACAAAGAAATATTGGAAAGCAGACGAGGAAGTTATAGAATGTCAAAGAAAGGTAATCTTTGAAGCAAAGACGTAATGAAGAGACTTGTACAAACTAAATGCCTACAGGTGCAATCCGGCTGCAGTTCTTTCAAAGCTTTGGATCGGCAGCTAACCAAGAAGGCTAGCGTCGATGAGTCGGGCGACTTTGAAGCCACTTGTGCTCGTCAGGGATTCCCTCTGGCATTTATGAATATGTCATCCGGAGGTGAAAAGTGAGTTAACTTATTGGTGCTAGTAATCGACCGGTATATGAAATAACAATCTGGGTAGATATACATACATCCTGAGTGTCCTCGCTCAAATCAAGGAATGCCACGGCAAGAATTTGGCTGTTATGTACGACGTTGCATGTAAACTGCGCCAATCCCTGGAAGTAAGACGACAAAACTTGGAAGTTATTTTAGCTCTGTACTCAGTGCACTTTACAGCAATGCAAGAGGTTGCAGGTTATTAAAGATATCCCTTTAGCGGTTAGCGTGTTCCCTGCCTACAGTCAATGGGGTAAATGTCAAGTTGACTTCCATCATCGTCTCAAGAAGGGCTGAGAATCACTTGAGCGAATGTGGTCGTACCTCAACTTCCGTCCCAGTTACACGGTATACGACGCCTCTCAACAGGAAGGTAACACTTACGCAGGCCATAGAGCACTTTAAAAACACAAAAATTGAAAATCTCGGTGAGCATATAGCAGTTTGACTTCCAGGAATGACGCTGACTGGTGTGTCTCTATTAATATAGGTCGTACGTTAAAGAATAGGTACTTGAAGACGCTAAAAGTCTTGAAAGAATCCGATGAACATTTGGCAGGCTGGGGAAACAAAAGATCTGGAGACCGCATGACTGTCTCTCAAGGCAAAGGTGAAAGGCGTGGAAACCGGAGGTTCATCTAGTACGGCGCAAGAACAAGAGCTCCAGAAAGTAAAGGAGAAGATCCTTGGTGCTGTTGCCAGCTATTTGTTTATCAAGGATGTCATGCATACACAAGGCACAGGTATAGTGATAGCACGCATCCGTTACAAATCAGTCGGCTTTTGTTGACAGTTTCGACGTCTCACGAAAAGCGTCTGCTGGAGCTCTTATCGGTCAATCACTAAAAGCGAAAAGAAAGATCGATGCGTTGGTGAAACAGTACAACGAGAAAATTCGGCAAGTCGCTGCTGCATCCTCCGGTAAGCCTTCACGCTCGAATCAAACACTGGGTTGATAACTGACGTACAGTAGATACTGATAACACAGAGCTGAGAGAACTTGATACGAAAAGTCTATTGTCTTCAAAAAGTATTCAACGTTGTCAATGGGACTTTGCATACGATCTTGATGGACTTCCGCTTAAAGCTTATCATGAAAGGGAACGCGCTCTCGAAGAAATAGAGATGTTGAAGGTTGGCTTAATATCTGCAGTTTCTTGGATTGTTATTCGTTCCGATAGGACGAAGTTGAAAGGGCATTGCAGTTTACGGCTAGGAGAGTTGATGCTCTCAAAACTAGGATAGACGCAGCGAAAAGCAGGGGATTGACAAGCTTAAGTCCAGTTGAGTGCGGCGAACTACGGCTCATGGAAAGGAGACTCATGAAGGCAACATGGTGGCAAGCCAAATTGATAAATTCGACTAGCCACCTTAAAGCAGGAGGCACTGTCGATGCAACACGAACCACTGACGAATTTGCGGCAGGTGATCCCGAGGAGGAAATGTCGGACGAAGAAGAAATGCGATCTGTGCATTCCGATAGCGATGATGAGGATTAGAGGTGGCAGAATTCTCTGCTGACCTGGGACGGGACCTGACTTGACCAGGTTTCAGATGTCTGATTGACCTGAGACTGCATGGTGATCTCTGTCACATGCAACATGTTCATGAAGTTCTGTGGCCCGGTTTCACCACGAGACGAGTCAAGTCAAGTCATAGTTGCCCTGACTCCAACTCAACTCGATCGTGGCTCGATTCAACTCGGAACTCAGAATAGACACAGTCCTAGTCTTACGTGTGTAGGGGTTCCATTTCGTGCCGGCCCTTTTGCATGAAATTTAATGCGCCTTCATGCCACCACCATGACGGCGGCCGTATTTCTCACTTTCTTAGCAAATATGAAAAATGGTTAGCGATTTCTCTGAATTCTGGTTTGCAGTTTCTCCGTTTCGCTTTGACCCACGCACCTCCGATGCTTCTCTTTGGAAAAGTGACACGCAGAATAGCCACAGATAACCAATGCGCATACTGATCTTGCTGAAACTCGTTGAGTGGATGGCGGAAACGGATTTTTCTTCTGGCACATCGACCTCAACATTTCTGGAATGTAACATAAATGGACGGATAGGACTAAAGGCACGATTTTCGCCTCCGTTATTGCACTCCTACCTGAAACATATGGCCTATTAATAAGTTAGCCGCGACATTATTATTAAGAATTTTTACTTCCGTTTTAACGTCGGGAGGAAGTAGTGCCGACTTGAGGATAAACGCGGAGGAGGATAAAGGCGCTGTCGAAGTTGTCAAGGGGTCATGGCTGTCAGTTTCCACTGAGGCACCTCTAGAACGCGTGTGACCAGTGGCCACCGATGAGTGCACTCTCAGCATAAATCATCCTGTATGCCAGTGAAGGAAAAGCAAGAAAAGGGGAAGGGAGAGGGTGGGAAGAAAATGGATTGAGTGACGAATGGGTGATTGAATGGGGGGAAATCAGACTTCAACAGCAAAGGGGCCCCATCGAACGTAACTCGAATACGGAAACCATCTCTGGGTTCTTGTTCGCCGGTGAAGCTGCGCCGTCGCTACTGAGCTGCGTTGGAATGTAACTCGAATACGGAAACCATCCAGGGCATCGCTCGGTCGCGAAAGGCGAAGAATAGAGGAAGCGAAAACGTTTTCTTCACAATGGGGAACCTGTAGTGAAAGAGATTTTGAAGTCCGCTTTCCAGTCACCAGAGAGAGCGACGAAAATCGTGCACAGCGATTTACTGAATTTTGAGGAAGTATTCATGCCGCTCTGATCTCTTCTTTGCGTCGTTACGAGGTT
>JSYX01000127.1:0-66600 GCA_000787465.1 Thermomucor indicae-seudaticae
GAAGCTCACAACGTACGGTGAGGAGCAACGCACAGGAATCCTCAAGGGTGTGCCGTACGGGAAGTCTGTCGCCAATGATCCGAACAATGAAGGTGTGAAATTCCGAGTCGTAAACGCTAGCCAGGTCGAATGTCTTGCAGAAATCTTCAAGTCCTCACATCACCCCGGGCGATATTATCACCTGTATCCAGAAATGATCCCCGCTGATACAGAATTGGGCGACATCACCCAAATTTAAAGTGCATTCCCTTCTTCGTCCTTTCTTCGCGTCCAGACGGCAAGGCCCTCACATCTTACACTAGACTTTCAACTGTGGCTTTTCAATAGATTAGATAGTATATATAGATAAATAACAGTTACAATCTTCGTTAGCAATTGTTTTTTTCCTAAGTGTTCCAAGTGAATATATGTGTACGGTAACTGCTAGGATTCGTTTGGATTTGTTCGGATTTGCTCGGATTTGTATTCTCTGCCTTGTGGGCTACCAGAGTACAAATTTGGTATTCGCTCTTTCAATATGTTCGGATTTGCACGGATTGTTCGGATTTTTGCCCATGGTGGAAGCTCCTCTCTTTACGCGTGTCCGATGCCTACCTCTACGACTCAGCCATACAACACTTTCGTCGGCGCTCTCGGGCTGAACTATCGGAGACTCGTCGCTCCGCGCTCCAATTTCTTCGCGCACTCGATCGCGAGGATGCCCTTATGGCTCTTTTCTTTGCGCGTACGCTGATGCCAACTGTTCCTGTCTTATGCATCGCCGGTGACTACCTCGGCGCCGTGGACCTCCTACCCTTCTAGGACCGGCTCCGTGTTTCGAATATTCGTCTGGAACGCTGTAGCACACGTCAGTTTAGATTTCTTTGCCAATCCTCCCGTCTGACCTCTATGCGTAATGACCCAGCATATCCCTCCCTGTCACCCAGTCAGTGGTCCGTCTCTTGGCGCGTCAGGATACCCCGCGCTTGTTCGCACCATCTGGTGGTGAGCCCTACATAACAAGCTCTCTTGTCGGCAAGTCTTACACAGAATCGTCCCTTCCCATGTTGCCACTCCCCAATGCCCAGTCTACGTGGTCGAAGGAGACGCTCCGGAACATCTTCTTGTCACCTACCCGCTCAAGTGGGCCGTCTGGAATAGTTTTGTCCCCGATTGCATCTTGCGCCCTATCTCACAGGACTCCATTTTGAAGGCCATTTTTACCTTGGATTTTCCAAGCTGGACTCTTGCCTGCACCTCTGGATTCCATTCATGTCTTGTCTGCCGGGCTTCTTGCTACCTGGAAAGCCCATTGGCTTCTTGTTTTTGACCATAAACCTTTTATTCCTACTACGGCAGCTACTTCGACGCACAATCTGCTCACTACATTGCGGAAGGAGGAGTTGATTGCGATCCACGAACCTCCATAGTCCTTGCTCTTTTTCTTCACTTCCTGTATATACTCTTTTCGTTTGTATTGTTTATTCCTTTAATTTCCTCCTTTGCTCTGCTTCTTATCCACACTTCCCCTGTTACATTCTTATTCTCCTCCCTCGCACCGTAGTTCTGCCTGTCTTTGCCTGGTCCATTCTGTCCTTCAGCCACCGACACTTCTTTAAGTGACGTTTGGCAGCCAATAAATTCCTCTGGAATCATAAAAAAGAGTCAAGGTTCTCTGAACTAGAGCAGACTAGAGTGGTGTAGAGTTGACTGAACTCTGCTCTACTCTAGTTTTTCTGAACCCTAAACAAGCCTGAGCTCGATCGGCTCTGCTCGACATCGATAATGATTTTCAGGTTCCGCTCAATATGCCCGATAAGGCTCGCTGCATAAGGGAAATCAGTGCGTTGTTGTATGTATGGAAAGGTACGTTTGAACAGGAGTTGTTGGAGCCACGCTTTATTTAAGTGAAAGAAGCGAGGTGTCTACTTTGCTGTCTACCCTGGTGATAAGACAACATGAATAAAGATGGCATGTTCTAATTGGGTACGCTGGTCATACCAGACTGCATAAGCTCCCGTAAGCTCGGTAAGGCTAGATAAGACACACTGCTCAGCAAAAGAGCTTACCAGCGTATCAATCATAAAAACGCTGCGGGCCTGTACGGGCCTACGGGCTGGGCCTAGATTTTTTCGGATGGGCCTTCGGTTGGGCCCATGACAGGCCCAGCCCAGCCCAGCCCGTTGCGCATCTCTAGTCGTAACGCCGTTGAGAGTAATGAGAATTCCTCTTGCCAACCCTTTAGCCACCGTCTTGCTGCCGTATGTCATGCCATGCACAGTTGGTGGTTCCTCAAGAGTCTTGATCTTTAACGGCCTTAGCCATGCCGAGACTCATTAAGCAACCTGTGCAGCCACCGTCGAGAATGCCGTCCGTCTTCACGAGTTCGCAGACGATCAACGGAGTGCGTGGTGCAACTGATCCTGTTGTATCATGCGTTGAGTCTTGAGTGAAGAAGATAGGTTCCTTGGTCTTGTGCGAGATGCGTCTGCTTCTTCGTCGCAAGGCTTTTAAGCTCTGTGCGGAATTATTGAATTGATTGTGTGCGCACCGAAAAGCCTTTGCGTCGGCGATGTCTTTTACACGCATCACGTCCCAAGGGACGATCACTTCATAGGGGGGTTTTCACTCCATCAGCGTGCAAGTCGTCTGGGATGCGGATACGCTTTGTGGCAGCGGGAAAGGATTCAAGAATAGCGGTATTAAATGTTGATTGACTCGGTAAGCAATCATTGTACACGATCCGCGTGCTTGTAGAAGTGTTCCAATTGTGGTATTATAAAAGGAAATTACAAGTAGATCTGGGTGTCCCATCCAAGATACGTCGATTACTGGACATGTTACACTCTACCATCTCCGCTAGAGTCGTATAGATGATGCTCAGTAGCTCACCCTCCTTCCCGTAATAAACATACGTGTGGAGTCCCATCGTACGTTTCTGGTTACCTATTGTAATTCATCTATCTGTTATCCTATTCATCCATCCATCCATCTATACGACACCAACCAATTAATCAAGTACAGGCAGCAATGACAATGAAGCTTCAGATACAACACGTTGAGTGCAGCCATTCATGATATTACGTGTCAGGGATATCGCCCCACGTCGCTGTCCTATCTTCCACAAACGGTAAAGTCACTCATTGGCTTGCCGGATGAGCTGAGGCAACGCTCAATCCAAGTACAGCCATCTCTACAGAGGCGCACAAGTTTTTCTTGTAGCCGGTGTATAGCCGTAGAACGCAAACAAACTAGTCTTTGCGGCATCCAACTTCCAGAGTTGTGTTCATCCTGGGTTCAATAACTTACAAACATATGAAATATCCTAACTAGCTGAGCATGTCAACTACGGCCTGGACGTCAGAATAAAAGCCAAGCATTTGAACCGCTTGCTTCTCGTTCGCGGTCAGGTCTTCAAGGGTCATGGAATGGCCGTACTTGGACTCTAAGATCCGCTAATGTAACAAAGATATAAATAGTTGAGTCAGTAGGCAATACCGGCATAATATGAACGTACGCGTAATGCTCTGCTTTTAGACGCTTCATAATCAAAATTGCTCAGAAAACAAAGAATCTGTAACCGAATACCGTCCGTGTAAATTGTTATAGAACCGCCACCATTAAACAGGATGAGCTCCTTACCATCCTGTCCAGAACCTCGGAATATTGTAGAACTTGCTCGAGCAAAGACAGGCGCTCTCGGTCCAACCGACATTTGTTCAACGCCTGATAAAGCTGGTTTTCGTCGTGAGAAGAGGACGCGACATCCTTTCCTGCATCGTCTTCTATGTCGATCAACTTTTCGGTCTTTACTTGTATCTCGCTGGTGTCATTTGTATCAGTGCTCTCGATCGGCTTCATATCAACTCTCCGATGTCGTAAACGAATCCAACGTCTTCGTCGGACAAACGATCGAAAATGCTTGTAATTGCCTTGTAGTATCACTTTGTCAGACAGTCATTCAAAGATATCCACTGAACTTTGCTTACCATGCCAGACTGCACCATGGAACTTTAATGCATATTGCCAACCAGCTGCAATAGCGCGCGCCATTTGAGTACATATGCATGGGTAAAACGCATAGGCACTTGTCATACCTTCATCCACATCGCCTGACATATCCACCATCCACTCTTTACTGACCTATAGCGGCGAAAGATTTCGTGAAAGTGTTTCCTGGATGAACAATACGGCTTTCCATCTTACCCATCGCCATGTGGGATCAGGTAGCTGATATGTATGTATGTCCATCGGGGTATATCTAGCGACGAGATATTAGCTGTTGTGTGACACATCTGGGTGCGTCAGCATGAACATACTGCATATCGGCATCGCACCATGGATTAGGATCAAACTGAAGTAGCCTGTGTGATATATTGAAGGATGAGTTTCAATGCTTGCATTAAAAGAGGCTCGTTTATGCGTTACGTTTTAGAGCTGTAGCCGACGGCCCAAGACCTACGTACCCCTGTTAGCTGGCATCGTCAATTTGGTTAATGTCCAACCTACCCGCGTTGACATTCATACAAAATGTCATAGACATATTCGTCTCGGCAACCGGGGTCTTTGTCGGGTAGAGTTGGCAGAGGTAAACAGAGATTATGCTGTCGCTTATAGGTTCTGGATCTATGAATTAGCCCGCGCAGGGATTGTCTTAGTCGGAATGGGCGTTGGTGAAATATGGATGATGCATCATGGGTGGATCTAATTTCTTGCATGTCTGGAAAGAGTAACAGAGAGAAGTTTGAAGTCACCTTGAAATTCAAGGAGACTATGATAGCGATGAAAATCGTTGTTTATTGTTATGTTCACATATCAGCAACATTCCATTCGGGCCGGAAAGCTTAGCTCTTTGCATGTTTGATAGTCTTACTTTATCATAAGTGATAATTTCATAGGAAGCTCTGATTACACAGATTGTTTTAGAATGAGTAGCGAAATCGAGATTTGGATTGTAGTTATCACAAGACAGAACGCATGCTGCTGCACAGATTGGATAAAGTTTTCTTACCATGCGTTCGAACTCTTCTGTTTGCGGCAGTCGTAAAACTTGGGAAGTTCATGTTTTGTTTCTGAAAGTGAGGGAAAATCCATGCGGGCTTGCTTTTAGGTAGTCCTGTGGAGATGTTAAGTATGCGTTTGCACGCTTTCCGCGCATATGTACAGTAGCTCAGGACAGTTTGCGCGTGATGCAGCTTTCACACAAGTCCATGTCAGTTTCTGGCAGAGTCCCGTGCGCAGGTATCACGGAGCCAGTACATAAAAGGCAGAACAACAATGATAGCCGCACTTTTTTCGATGATGCCAGGAGGTTCTTCCCAGTGTGGACCAATACCGCGACCAGTACGAGTCAAAATGCATAGTTATTGACCCCACTTGATCGAGTGTTTGCATCACAAAAAATGATGTATGATGACTCTGCATTCGTTGGGAAGACATCCGTAAAAGGTAAAAGGCTAAAGGCTTTTTGTATGGTTAACCTGTCTTTGTGAACCTTGGACCCTTTTGCCTTTTTTCCACCCCTTCATCCCCCCACAAGATCTTTGTCCCCCAACTTTATCTATTTTCCCCTTCCAACCATTATCCTTCATGTAGCAGAGTCGATGTAGTCATAGAAACCGGAAAGACGTCATAAAAATAGCTGGGTTACGATCACCTAGATATATACTAGATTCACGTCGGACGAGAGAAATTTGTTCTTACAGGAGCAACCGTGAACGAGGTAGAAAAAAAAAAGGGGGGGTATTGGAACTTCATTAATCGTCTTACTTTTGGTTTTGTGTGGAATGAATCATTATACACCGTTGAAGAAATGGTTCTGTTCTGAATTGGCCAAAGACCAGTGCGTGTGTTTAAGATAAATTGGTCTTAATGTGGTGGTGTCGAGCGAAACTCTGCTTGACTTTTTTGGGTCAATGCTGCTATCCGGTGACAGATGTCTTTTTTGTTTGGCATTCACTGCAGCCCTTGTTATTCTCTCTTCTGTTCACCTGCATCATTGACATTTTTCCTTTTTCTTTTTTTCTTTTTTTCTTTCTTCTTCCCTTGTACGCAAGGTAATGACGGAGGACGCATCAACAACTCCAGTCTTGATATCGTCACCTCCAACGCCCTTGGTAGCAAAGCTTCTTGACAGGCGCATAAAGTACTGTAATAATAAAGGGAGAACACATACACACACAGCACGTCAGGTTAATTGTTTCTATGCTCCTTCTAGACGACGTTCAAAGTCTTTGGGAGACCTCACCTTCAGGAAATCAAAGCCGACATGTACTCCAGCCAACAATTCCCGCAATGATCGCCTCCACCATTACAATGACGTCTCGACGCCAACCTCGCCGATAGTCTCGTTCGGAACGGATTGCGCTCCGTCGACTTTGGCAGCACTTGCGGAGTTTCCTCCCCGGCGTCATAGTTCCTGTATGGAGCCAAGCACGAGAGAATGTCTGCGCCTAGCCACCATATACGGCTGGGTCACAGCGAACTCTGGTTGTCATCAATATCATAAACAGTATGTTGCTTATTTATAGTCAACCAAAATGGGTCAAACATCTGACAAGTGAGTCGCATGATATTCTTCATAGCAGGCCCTCGTCACGAGATATTAATGCAATCCGGAAGCCACCGGCATCTTCGCAGCTAAAGTTTGAGCCACAAGAAGAAGCAGAGCGCAGACACCAGCAGCCCAAAGCTAAACGACAAAGACCTCTTCACGTATCCAAGTCCTTTACACAAGGCACAAATAACACTAGTGCGACCAATAGGTTCACAAGAGTATTTGCACGCCACCGGAAATCCCTCATCATGAACGGCCACTCTGCCTCCTTGCCGAGCCTATTGACACGATCATCGGTTATAGAGCAACAGCGCAAAGACTCTTGTTTTGCAGAGGCAGCAGCAAGGGAATCGGGCATGCCGAAGGACGCGGACAAAATAAAAGGGATTGTGTCCGCTATCATTGATGCAGCTAGCCGTACCGTTGCCGAAGATCAACAGTTGGGTTGGGTAGGCGTGGAAGAGGAGGAGACAGCAACAAACGATCCGTGCCAGCCACAGGAAGAAGAGCCTATGCCGCCGCCTCCGCCCATCGAGAACGACCCTCACATATTTGATCTTCTTGCACAGGACGATGTTCGCTTTATTAACTACAGCAAACGCGACGGCGGCCAAGACGTCATGAGCTCTGCTACGGTGGAGAAGCTCGTGGAAAAATTAACCAGAGAAATGGGTACGCCAACCAACATGAACTTGACGCTCACGCAAGCGCTTACCTAGTAGAGTGTTTATAGACCCTGATTTCCTCATGGACTTTTTTCTTACCTATCGCCAATATCTGACTCGGATCAAGTTATGCAAGCTACTCATATTGCGATTCCGCTGGGCTCTTATGCAAGACACGGACGAACGTCGTCTCGTGAGAGTAAGGTAAGCAAACACAAGCGCACCCTTACAAGGAAAAGACACACCGACGCATTTGTATTGAAGGACTTTTGTTGTTATTCGGCATTGGCTGACACATTATTGGGAGCACGATTTTGCGACTTCACGCACTTTAAGATTCATGCTGTCCACCTTTCTGTCTCAACTACGTACACATCCGGTCATCCTAGCTTCTCCTCGCGACGAACGCATCATCAAAAACCTCAGGAATCTGTTAAAGCGACAGCGCAAATTGTGCAAAATGCAGTCAGAAGAGCGGATGATCGACACCTTTACCATTGCGAAATCAAATACCATTGATTGCTGGCAGCAGTCTTCGGTCAAAAGCTATGATGGATCAACAAGAAGCAGTAGCAGCGGCAGCAGCAGCGGCGGCGGGGCTAGTGAGCTGTCACCCAGTAGTGTTCATCCAACAATAACCAGCAACCATCGCTACAGCAGACGTAAGGATAGCGCCATTGGAATGCCTCCTAGTAGTCCTCCCACAAAAGATTTGAAGCCATCCACGTCTAGCCCAGCCTTGCCATTCTTTTCACGGTCACGGAGGTTATCAGGAGGATCTCAGCGGACGGTCAGCGAAGGAAGTGCATGGACAGCCAAGATGAACTATAGCATCAAAACGATCAAGCGGTCAGTGCCCACAGTATGTCATTCTATCTGGCAAGGTATCCACCAGCATGGCGAGACCGTCGGAAAGAATAGTCATTGCATCTGTGGATCACCGCAGAACCATGCCATGGAACGAAGGTCACGAAAGTTTGCGACTTGTTCGTTACCGGCACACTCATTGATGCGGTCCGCGAGTCGCGTGTTCATGTTTGACACGATGAAGAATGTAAGAAAGAGCAATCACACTCAAGTCCTAAACACACCAATTCCTGGACGGCATCCGAACCCTTTATGCCCGATGCATCCTATTCCTCAGACACCTACACCGGCGCCTCTGCCGCGGATGTCACATTCTGCAATCGATTCGACTATCTATGAAGAAATCACGTGTTCTTCTACAGAAAGCCCATCATCATCGTATAAGCCGTTCATTTTGCAGTACCGTTCCGAGATCATTGCCCAGCAATTTTGTATCATCGAGCAACGCATGTTGCAAAGTGTAACGTGGGACGAGCTTGCCGAGTTACGGTGGAAGAATCGACGGCCGTCCTCCTCGGCGGCAGTACGCTCAATGCAAGATCATGGCGCAAACAGTAGTGGTGGTGTTGAGCAGTTGATCCATCACTTCAATATGGCAAGTAGTAGCATCCAACAGATGATAAAATACGAGCGAGTCGGTTACTTACTCTTATCAACAGACTTGTCAGTGGGTTGCCTCAGAGATTGTGCGGACACAGTCTTTAGAAACCCGAGTTCAAGTCATTGAAAAGTATATCCGAGTAGCATTGGTAAGATCGTACGTAAGCCTACGATTCCAAGCATAAACGATGACGATAAACTACTTAGAAATGCTACCATCATCGGAATTACAGCACCTTGATGCAAATCTTGCTGGGCTTACAGTCACCCGCTGTTTCACGACTGGAGAAGACATGGCAGCGTGTGGATCCATACGAGATGCAGATCTTTGGCGAGCTGAAAGAGTTAGCGAAACCGTTTCGGAACTGGAAGAATGTCAGAGAAGCGATGAACAAGGCGATCGAGGATGTCTCCAAGTCTTCTGCTGTAGAAAGCGTCTTGACCAATAGCCACGCAGATATCAGGCGCCGCGGCGGCGGCAGTATCCCGTTTCTTGGACTGTATCTGTCCGACCTTGTCTTCAATGCTGAACTGCCGACTTTTATCCCCTGTCCTGCTGCTGCTGCTGCTGCTGACAAGAATAGCAACAACAACGACGCAGATTTACGATCGCGCCTAAGTATACATCTCGTGAATTATAACAAGTTCCGTATTATAGGTATACTCTCTCTCTATTTTTTTTTTTTGTTTTGGCGCTCCATTGGCGCGGCTTATTCCAATACTCCCCCTTTTAGCATCCGTTATCAAGCATGTCCTTTCGTTTAGGGTGCTTTCGTGTGCCTACGACTTTGAAAGTCATCCAGAATTGGCGTCACGGTTGCAGAGCCTTTGTTTCCTGGACAATGCCGATATTCGCAAAGCAAGTCTTTTATGCGAAGAGTAGTTGCCCCTCATTGGAAAAGAAAAATATGCATCTTTTTGTAAATAGCAACATCTAGTAACCCATTTTATTCAGTACATCTATCTGAGCAAATGCGCACCTATGCTTGTTTTCTGGCTGCTTCTTCAGAGGCTTTCAATTCACGACTGCCAGCGTTTTTGGTATTGGACTGGAAGCATTGTCTGAAACGTTGCATCTCTTTTGCGCAAAGACGCCAATCCTTTTTGTCGTAAAAGCAGATTTGAAGATCTTCGTTCTCTTGTGCACATCCAGTGCGCTCAATTCGGGCATTATACGGGTCTTCTTCGTCGAGTGCGGCGGAATCCGACATTTTGACGGTTGAGTAAACTTTTCTGTTAGGCAGAAGGCACACGAAGTCCGCCTGCATTGGCCGTCAGCAACGCTGAGAATCTTTTTGCCAGACTGCACCGAGAAACCTCATGAGTCCTCATGGCAAGTTAGACATTTTACGATCTCTGGATTACTTGCTCTATTGCCATTATGTATATAGCTATTTCCTTGATGCCAGCTTACTTGTCCTTCTTTTTCGCATATTCTTGCAATTGGTAAATTGGGTTTCCACGCTCCTTGTTCGTCCCTTCCCCACCACGTTATTAAAGCCTTGATACCGAAAACAGAGACTCTTATCTCGGCTCCTATCGCCGTTCGCAATCCCCCAGTCAGCAAAGACAGCTATTGGCGTCATCACAGCCGAGTTGGCAGTCTGTATCCTGCTACACACCATGTCTGAGCCTGGCCAAGCTGGCCTCATTATTGACTTTGTCGGCAACCGTAGGTGAAATTTCTTTCTATCTCGGCACAAATCGCTTATTTCCAATGATTTTCCCAGAGCAAGTTCCGAGCCATTCCCGTCTTCTCCTCCAGGACCTGGCTATTTACGCGTTCCAGGTTCTACGGATCTTGATCTCTTTTAGCTCGCTATCGCCAGATAGCAGACGAAGCGCTCCAACCCCGATTGCTGCCCTATTTGTTCCGTCTTATCTGGCTTCTACACTCGGCACAGAAACTCTTACATTCATGTTTCCGACGTCATCAGTAGTGCCTCGTATCGAAAACGCCCTCAACGAGAATAACAGTGATAGCGTTGATGACGATGTCTTCTACGGAAACGAGCTCGTAGTCGATTTGCCACTGCAGTCCTTGTGGAGTGTGTTTCAGCAGCCCAGACGAGACGAAGAGGCTATTGACAGCTTACCTGTATGAAAACTCCCCGAAACTCTATCAATGTATATATATCTATATACCTAATTCATTTTGCATGTGCACAAGAAATACGTTTCTTTCAGTCTAGTTGCATCGCATCTCGGCAAGAAAGTATAGAGGAAACATGGATACTAAGTTTAAATGACGATTTATTTACAAAGCTATCATTATTATTAGATTGAGTACATGCTATACGTATAATTGAAACAGGCTATATCTATATACAAGGTTGTGGTGAGATGAAGGAGACGGATTTACTCCAGGATGAGGGCAGCCACGGAGGCGACGACCTTTTGCGGGAATTGACGACGGACCATACGATCGAGAACGGATTTTGCTTTGCCGACCATACCATTTTCGAGGTAAGCTCGCACCATGGCCTCGTAAGTACTTGGCTCACGAACAACCACACCAGACTTTGCCGATTTGTCGTCCGACATTCGCTCAAAGAGGCTCTCAGCCTTGGCGATCCACCCCTTGGAACCATAGCCACGCAGCAACAAGTTCTCAATGTAGGGAGACGTGCTCTTCTTGATGTCCTGCAGCATTTGCTCGTACACCGCTTCTGCTTGTTCCATATAACCATTCGTGATGAGTGTATCCAGCATGGCTTGATAGACTACTTCTTGCTCGGTGGCTGGCCAGGAACCCCTTTGGCTTCGGACCTTGTCAAAGACGCGCTTGGCGTTCGGGACATCCTTCAGCGTTGTGCCATAAGCATAAATCAGCGTGGCATAATGCGTCGGCTGAGGCTTGAGGTTGTCCTTGCGTTCCATGTCAGAAAGGAGCTGATGCGCCTTGTCCATGTTGTAGGGGGCAATCATGCAATAGGCTTCCATGAGTAGCTTGTAAGTGTGCGAAGACGGAGAAAGGTGGTGGCGCCGGAGCTCAGCATAGTAGAACAAGGCCCGTTCACGGTCAGGCTGCTGACGAACATAGAACTGGATCATGTTATTGAAGGGTCCGATACGCAGCGGCTGGTTCGATTGAAGCATCTCCTGAAACAGACGGCGGGCATGTTGCTCGGAGCCGGCACGGACGCAAGCAGAAATGACAGCACCGTACGTAATGGTGTTCGGCGTGAGCTTGAACAAGGTCTGCATTTCTTCAAACAGTCGCAGAGCGGCTTCCAACTTGCGTGCCTTGGCGAGCTTCGAGATCACCACATTGTAAAAGAACGTAGTCGGCTTGACCCGGTGTCGCTTGGCTTCCTCGTAAATGGTGAGCGCGTCGGCGGCTTCGTCCGTTGTGCAGGCGGACTGGGCCACACCAATCAAGAGGCTGGCGTACGCGTTGCTGTCAGGATAGCGACCCATGCGCTTGATCCGGTCATAGTACACCTTGGCTTGAGCCATGTCGCCTTGCTGTGCAAACCCAATCAAGATACTGTTCGTCACCATGTAGACACCCCGCTCATCATCCTCCCGTAGTCGCCGCGACTCAAACACTTGCATGCTTGCTTCGTACAGTTCCAGAGCCTCTTCCAGATGACCTTGCTTGCCTGCCAGCGCAATGGCGTCCCGCATCGACTCGGCACATGGAACCAGACCGGCCCCGATGATGTCTTGCTTCAAAATCCGCACGGCTTCTTGCACTTCATGGCGCATCACCGCCTTCATGACTTCTTTGGAAGCCGCGTCAGCCTGGGATTCCGGTACACAGCTTGATGCACAAAAGGTCTCTTGCCAAAGCGCTGCAGCTTCCGCCTCGCCCGTGTGTTGTAAACGCCTCAAGACACGTTGCACCAGATCCTGCGGCAAAACTAAAGTCTTTTGCATGGCCTTGATGGATTCCAACAGCTTGCATGCCAATTCACCAAAATGCTTGGCATCAGGAGCCGCCAATGCTGCCTCAAGCATGATCTCGCAGTGCTCCACAGCGGAAAGACTTGCATGGGCCTTGTCTGTAGTGTCATAAGACGCGAGCAGGACAGTGGCCAGGTGATGAGGTAATGATGTCCGAGACACTGCAGGCAAGATAGCAGCCACAACGGACAGAACAAAGGTGAAGTGCTTGTCGCTTCTTTCGATCAGGTCATTGGCAACTGCAAGCAGGCGCGTGGAAGCCTTGGCAAGCGAACGAGATGACATGGCGCGCACCATTCTCTGAAGAGCTTCGACTACCACATCCAGGGCCTTGCCTTCATGGGACAGCATACTTGCAACGACCTGTTCTACCAGGACCGAATCGGGCTCGAGACCAGCCGCGTGCATATCAACAGCAATGACTTCCAGCGCCTTGTCTGATCTGGCATGCTTAAGGCACAGCACGGCATAATTGGCGAGGTTTCCGTACGACTTGCTGATATCGGTCTTGAGCAGCTCCTGGTACACCTGCGTGGCCTCCTCAAATTCGTTCGCCTGGCAGTGGGCTGACAAGATGGGACCAAAGGTACTTGCGTCTGGTGTGACCGGCATGGTAGCCACGAGAGCCTTGGCTTCGTCCGTCACACCACGAGCGCAGTAATATCGCACGACGGCATTGTAAGGGATGGCGGTCACCTTGATTCCATTGGCGGGCATATCCTGGCGGATGGTCTGAAGCGCTTCGTCAACTAAACCGGACTTGAGCTGTGCATCCACAAAGGCATTGTAGACGTGGCAGCAACAACAACACGGATCATTCGATTGGGACTCGGCAAAGTAACGGCGCGCAGCATCGATGTCACCGGCACGCCCGAAAAGGTTAATGAGCGCGGCAAAAGTCGCACTGGTCCTTGGTATCTTGCCGTCGTCCATGTGGCGCAGGACGCGAAGCGCATCCGAGGTGTTCGCGTAGTGTGAAAGGACCCGCAGCAGCTGGTTGAACACATCAACATGGAGGTCCTGCACACACCCGTTTTGGACCGCTTGGTCGAAGTAATGGAGCGCCTTTTCCACGTTGGCTTCGGCTTCCAGTCCCGCGATGTCGCGATCAAACGCTGCCAATCGCCCTGCTCGCTCCGACTGCCGCTTCAGCATGGCGATCGTCTTTTGCACCTCAACGTCGCGCTTGCATAATGTCCGGATCAAGATAGAGAACGTATCGCCGTTGGGCGTGATCGAGGCTCTGCGCATCTCCTCGTACACTGACAACAAAAAATGATGATTCGTCAGCCAAGTGCATAAAACGGCGCACGTGTTGCTTTCTCTTCAACCAACCTTCAAGCATTTGTCCAACTGGAGTGCCTTCCTTACGGAGAGCAGCGTGCGCATCCAGGACGATATTATAGATTTGCTCGTTCAGGGTCAGGTTCTGTCTCTTGATAGCCGCAAACTCTGCCATCACTGCTTTCAGACGGCCTTCCGATTTGGCGAGGAGGAGACGTTTCTGCGACGACGATTCAGGTATAAGCGTGTCCGAAGCCAGTTGCTGCGGAGCTGCATGCGGTGAGGGTGGTGGAGTGGGCGGAAGTAATGCAAGTGCAGGTTTGCTGCCGTTGCTTTCAGAACAACAGCTAGACGTGTCTGAATCTCGACGGATGCTGCGGTGATGACGAGTGGAGTTGCGGTGTGAGTGACGAGAGGAGTTTGTAACAGAATGCATGATATGTGATGGGAAAAATGAAGCAAACATGAAAACACGGCTGGTCGTTTTCTAGAGTCTTTTTCTTTTATAGCTCGTGGCAAGAACGATTCTATCTGATGGTGGTGTGCTTGCGGTAGGTATGGCCGATAGGCACCCAATCAGTGGGCTGATGCATATCTGATCAAATTTTCCCCCCACTTCTTGTCGGAAGGTTTCCATTATCAGATGCCAGAGCATCTTTTGCGTAACCATGACGCCCTTCCATGGACTATGTCATTTCGATAATGCATATTTGCATGGAGCACATCAATACCCGAAAAAGCCCATTCTTTATTTGGAGAATATGGATGCCCTGTCGGTATCTTGTTTATCAGATATTCTCATACCATGCCTCCAGGTGAGGCCCCCCTTTCCCCAACCGGAGACTCAAAATTAAAAAGGATCTGATAAAGATTCATCAGTCCATCCAAAAAAAAGCGCACAGGAAATTAATTTCCATAGCAACATAAACGTAATCCACTCGCTCTTGGAATGCCACCAGCAAAAATTGTTTGATGTCAGTAACAGAGATTATTACAGTTTGACGTGCCTCTCGGGCTCTATTTTCGCCATGACTCCCCTAGTCTAAAGTTCTAATGCTGCTGAGAGCTGTTTACATAAGAAAAAGTGAATTGGTTGGTTTTAGATAAAAGTCTGGTACCTTGATTTATCAGATCTTTTTTTTCATTCTGGGGGTGGCGAGTATCATGCCAAAAGGATTATCTTTTTTCGTCCAATCGCACTTGAGAAAGTTATCAGATCTTTTTTTTTGCACGATCGGAAGAAGGTCAACGGAGAAATGTCTGCCTGCACCCATATAACGCGCGGCTTTTGTTCAACTTATTGAGCTACTATCGTTGCTAATGACACAAGTGGAATAATCAACAACGGTTGATCATACTAACGCCCGACATTCTTTCATATCTACGAAGACGTTTCTAACGCGGTTGTGCCAAGCTCACGCGATCCGAGTTTATTAGATCGAATACAATTGCTTCCAATTAATAAAACGTTCATCTTTTTTTTCCAATGAATCAGAATATTGCGTCCATCTTTTTCCCCGCTTGAGCAGTGCCGTTTCCTTCAAAAAGTCAAGATCTGCATTATATACCCACAATATGTCGGACCGTACGATGTGTGTAGAGTGGGCTAAACAACAAAGGTGTTCACAGCGAGTCCGCACACATTAAATGGCTCCAGAGCATCCTCACGGAACGATACACGAAGCGCTCTAACCATGTCCACTTTGCCACAGTCCACGCTCATCTGAACTTGTTGTGCTGGTGCGACATGTGGCAAGCCGATGCTGCCGGCTGATACCTGACAAGTACTCTACGGGTTTGCCACGAACATTTGTCAGACAATCATTCTTACAGATCGCCAAAGTGACGTGTTTACCCAGTTTAAGCCATTCGCTGTGACGGACACTTCAAACACGGCCTCAGGTCTACGGACATCATTGGATGTATAAATTGCGAGAGTCTCTGGCTTCAGCTCGCCCATCCATATCAGACCAAAGTAATCACCAGCTTTTGGATCTATGCATAGAATGCGTCAGACGGAAAAAAAGTCGACCTTTTCTCTCTACGTTTAGAGAAAAACATACTCCGAAAAGTGTTCCAGCACGTCTTCGGATCTAAATCCACTGCCATAGGATACGAATGCTCACGCCAAAACTCTGCAGACGGAATAGGCCCAAGTTCATGATACTTGGCTTCTAACTGACGAAGTCCCGAAATCGCTCCTTTGTCATACTGGAACCCCATCGGACTAGGAACAATATCCATATTCGTGATAAAGATACACCGGTCGTTTCCACACGACGCCCTGTAGACAGCAGAGAGAGAGAGAGAGAGAGATTGATCGGTTCGTACTGAAAGCAGTGCCAGTAAAAAACAAGAGGAAGAAATACCTAGCGTCCCGCTCGTCTAGACGTGGCGCTTCCTCCAAACGCTCAAAGTAATCTTTTGGCGTATCTGTAAGGTCAGCCTCCAAGGAACGCTGCAGCCGTTTTGCTGCTTGATTCTTTTACAAGTCCTATCTCAGTCGCGCAAAGAAGGTGGTTGCTTCTCTTGTTCTTCCACTTACAATATTGATGTTCAAGCCAGGCGGCCAAGCATAATTTACGGGTAACTCGCCGGATGCATTGACAACTGGGTTGGCGAGAATCCAAGGGTATTGGTTGGTCCACATGGAAAAGAACATGTCTGCTAATCGTATCCGGTCCTTTCCCATCGACGATCTCCCGAGCTGCGTCAGGAACGTCTGAGCTTTCCATTTGGGTGCAAACACTCCGTAGCTTAAGCTTGCGTATCCCGAGTGCATCGATATTTCTGCAACGTCATCACCTCCGTTGAGATCTCACCCTGACTGACTTGCTCCTCTCTTCTTTTTACCTGTGTTGCTTACGCGCCAGCGCATTTGATCTAGATAATGCACGGGTGGTGAATTCGCGTGAATGAGGTTAGGGAAACGGACAAAATTCAGATAAAGACTGTCTAGGTGCACGTTGAGCCAAGTGTTGTCTTGGAAATAGCAATAATCGTAGGATGCCATGGCGCATGTCGTGAATCGGGAAAGACTATCCAGGCGCTCGTTCTTTTGTTCATATATTTCAATGTTGACCGTAGAAGAAGCCTGACCAAGATCCTATAACGCGCGCGCGCCGTTCGTTATACATATATCTCTATCTATCTCTCCAGCATGAAAGCAAGCAAACCTCAATGTCGAGTGGTGAAGCATGCATAGGGCTGTGAATCAGAATTTCCCGAATGAATGGGTATCGAAGCAAATTATGAACATTGTTTATTGTGTCTTGCAGATCCTCGGATACTCGGTACAGCACAGCCGAAACCGGTTTCAGATCATCGTCTCCAGTTCTACTAAACGAAAAACCGGCAAACGCGCTCTGACCGGAATCGGGACGTGAAGGCCATGACGCCAAATCGATGCGGTAAGGTGTAGGTGCGACCGTGGATTCCGGCGGCCCATTCGTCCGATGCATAGACCGAATAAAAAGAAAAGACAAAACGACAGCGCCAAAGACAAACCACCGTTTCCGCGCTGCATGCCGAACCCAATGAAGTGCATTCGACCAGGCAGCATTGTCCCGGTGATACATTGATAATGGTTTGTCCATTACAAAGAAAGAGAAGGGTCCACTTGCAGGTACCAACCAATCTGTGTTTCACAAACTGGGCTCGAAAACCGCCGCAGCAGAGACAAAAAAGAGCTTCTCCCAATTGCTTCTTTCACCTCTTGCATCCTCACGATCGATCATGCCTCAGTTACGAACTCACACTGCAAAGATCCTTGCTTCGGGAAATAGTCCCTATATCAATAAAAAGCCCAGGGAACAAACAAAAAAGGCCTCCAAACGAGTCAAGCAGACGTTTATTGCAAAGGATGATGACGTTGAAGGCAGGTGTTCTCCCACCGCTCTTTCTTTCTTTTGCAGAAAGAATAATGCTGCTTTATATAGCCATAAAGGACTATCCTTTGACTCCAAAAGAGCGGATAAACTACAGAAATAGCAAGACCAACCGTATCATTACCGAGTTTCAGTTTAAAGTCTATGATCTTTGTGCACAGGTAACAGGGAAAAAGTCCATTGGGGGCGACCCAGCCAATGGGGGCCGCGACTGAGTTTTTTCTATAGATCCCGAGGGGCCAAATATCCACGTATAAAGCCATCAGTGATGCGCTCCATTCTCATCCACGAGCAGTCGGACAAGCACTGCGTGTCAATCCATTTGCACCGAACCCTGTCCCTTGCCACCGCGTCATCTCCTCTGACTTGACCATTGGCGGGTTCGACGGTGGGTTTGGCGACTGCCAGTTCGTGGCTGACAAGAAGGCAAAGCTGGCCAGAGAAGGTTGCGTCTTTAATGAATACTACGAATTCCAGTCGAATGCGCATGGGAAAAGGGAAATCTTTACTGACTTTAAAGTGTAAACGATGATAATCAATGGTTGGTTAGGGCTTATAAATTGGATGAGGCGGATGCAAAGGAATCACTGTCTTCCTTGTCTTTGGAAGAGGAGGAGGCCTTGAGATCTCGGATCTCGGCCATGCAGTTATGACTCTTGAATAGCAGACTGTTTTCGAGGCTGTACTTGTTCTTGGCATGGCGACCAGCGCCGATATTGTACTGTCCCTTTTCGTTGGCTTTCAGGATCACTTGGATTTCGGCTTCCGCACTGTCGTATTCTCCATGGTAGATCATCATCCGTGCGTTCTCGTAGCGTGCAAAATAGTATATGTAATGGTCGTACCGGATGTTTTTGGCTTGCTCGAATGTCTCATGGAGAGACTCGCGGTGTATCTGTCGCAGCCGACTGCATTCATCTGGTTGATCGGTTGTCCTCGTCAGCAAAAGACGGGCCATCATCGCTAACAGGTAGTTTCCAAGACACAGGTCGTCTGCGTAGTTTGGGCTAGATCGATCCAGCCGAGCGAGCTCCTTCTGGATACGCTCAATGTTGGCCCGGAGCAAGTGTGCCGGCAAGTAATCGCATGCGCCAAACGCATTGGCCACCTCCAAATCTGGCAAAAACAAGTACCCGTCTTGCTCAATGAACTTGCGTGATTTCCGTGCAACAAATTTCTATGGGAACAGCAATGAATCATTTGCATCGCGAAAAGAAACAAGAAGTTCGCTCACTCACCTCGAGAGGAATCGACTTGCCGGCTATCTTTTGCTTGGCTCCATCCACTTTTTTCATCAAGGACATGGCCTCGGTCCGCAAGCTATGCCGTTTCTCTTCATCCGTCTCGTTGACCGAAAGCATGTAGAGCGACAGTGCCTTAAAATAGGTATACACTGCCTTGGACCAGTTACTATCTCTGTAAAGCGTCTCGTACATCTCTGCCGCGGTGTGCCAATCCTGCTTCAGGACACTGATCAAACCGCGCTCCCAGTAGCACATGTGTTGGAGCTGCACCCAGTCTTTCTGCGTCTCGATCGCCCGGATATACTGTGCATCGGCTTCATCCAGCTTTGTTTCCCCAAACAGCTGCCGCCCGTAAAAGTACAAAAAGAACACGCCGTTCGGGTACAGGTCCAGGTTGTACGCCAGCACTTGTGCCCCAAACGCATCGTCCGCATCAGAAACAGGAATCAGCTTCGCAAGCAAAACATGATACGCGATCAATAGAATATCACAAAACTGACGCCGGAGACCGTCGTGACCGCCCTGCCGTGATGGCAGTTTGCCTGTCTTTCGGTACATGTCCCAGCCGCCGCTGGACTCCAGCAGGTGCATGCCGTACGCACGGTCGCTTGAGAAACCAACAAACTCTATGAGACGCAACGCAGTGCTGGGCAACAGGGAGAGCATCACGTGGAAGCATCCCATGCCGAACAGGATCCCAGACTTGAGATGCTCGTCTAGCTCGATGCTGCCGTCTTCTTCTTGTTGCTGTAGGAACTTTTCCATTGCGCAATAGATATTATAGCTCTTGCGTACGTTGAGCCCTTCCCGTAGAAAAGAAATCAAACTCTCGTCATGTACAATGCACAGCATGGCCTTTATCATGTGCGCCTCTGCATGAACGAGTTCCTGAATCAATAGAAAAGAAATGTGAGTGTTTTCCCTTAATAAAAGCAGCAGCGAGGGGCAACTCACTGCATGACGCTGAACAGGCTTCATGTGCTTGACATCCTCAGCGGAGATGCTTCTGACAAGGGACGACAGATTGTCGTACAGCCATCCACCTGCTCGTTTTCGAACCGTGTCCGTCAACCGAATCGCATGCCTCATGGCCTCGATCGCTTCTTCAAAATCGGCATGCTGAAAGGTCATCATGCTCTTTAGGCTGAGCATCACCGCTTTACTGAGCGCATAGTACATCGATTTCTGGCATAACTCGGGCTTCAGAATCGCCTCGCACTCGCTGATTCGAGAATTCAGAAACAGATCCAACGCTTTCCTCGCATTCATGATATCTCGCATCAGCTCTTGTTCGCTCGGCTCGGCCGTCGTGCTCGAAGACCGTGTCTCGCTCGACCGAGAAGGCATCATGGGCCAACTCTTGAAAAACGGTGTTCCTTGCCGGGCAAGGCTACGAAACGAACCAGGCGGCGGTGTCGATGCCGATGCCTTTCCTCCGTCAACAGTTTTGGTGGTTGTCGTAGAATCCGTCGACGCAGGCATAGAGAGAGAGGTACCTGAACAAAGAAGAAAAAAAGGCGGGGAAGCTATTTTTGTCGCCTTCATTAAGGTGGATGCCATTTTTATACGCGGGGCTTCAACCTTTCCTCTTTAAGCGATTCTCATGTGCGTTCATGTTGTTGGACCGTTGTCCCCCACATGGTATCCGGTCTGAACAGTGCTAGTCTTGCTACAGCAAAAGTATCAAGTTCGATAGACTCGTTTTCGCAAATAAAGAAAAGGCTTCCTTTGCCCTGTAGACTGTGATAGCGGCGGCGAGATCAGTGCGAGACGGATGGAAACACTTTGCATTACCGGGATAATCACTGCACGATCAAGAACGCCGAGCAGAAGGGCCCGTTATGCACACATAGGGTTCCTCAAATCGCGCTTTACGATACAGAACGACTAACGGAGGGGTGCCCAGTTTTAGTGGTCGTAGGTAATACTTGACAGGAAAACATTTCTGTAAAATCCCATTTTCTGAAAAGGGATGACTGTCGCAAAGCAACAGATTCAACCGGAGCTCATATTGCGTCCATGACAACCGAGTCAACGTGGTGCCATCGATCGGTGCAATTGAATCTTGCTGACTCCACACCTATTCCTGTGGATCCTTTGACAAGGAATGTACGAATGCCTGTATATAGATTTGTCAACCAGTAGTCCACGGATGGCATAGGAGGTGGGGGTGTCATTATTTGACGGGGGAAATGTATCGCTTCCTATAGACAGCGTTGGTAACAGAAGCCCGCCAGTGCCCAAAGACTTTCTACAGACTGAACGAACGATGATGGCATCGGAAAGCAAACTGAGGCTACAAACAGTACGGAACATCTCTCTTGGGACAAACAAATCCAAAGACAACGAGCAGTAATCAGATCGAGACTCTTCCGAAGAACAAAGCATGTAGACTGACCACTCGTCTAATAAACGCCATCGTCATGCAGACATATACGATAAGATCCTATTTAAACGATTAGCCTCTGTCATAGCTGATACATGTAGTTTGTGCGACATTATCTTTTCTGCGTCGATCTTCACGAGGCCCGCCCCATTGAAACTCCCCCGGTTCCGAAACCCGCAATATAACGCTCTTGCAGCGCGCCAACCTTTTTCCCTCTTCGTGCCTTTCTTCCTTCCCTTCCGCCATGCCTTCTCAAGAGGTTCGTCAGAGGTCAAACAAGAAAACGAGCAAAGGCGCGAAAAAGGCGGCAGAAGCTGCTCCTCCTCCGAAGCCAGTCGACCCGCGGTACGTACGTTTTGCCACTTTTTACCATCTCGCTCATTACCTACCTTATCCTCTTTTGCTGACAATGGATGCCACACACACACACAGAACGACGCGGGACATGTTGACGGATGCTGGCACCTTTAGCTTCTCATTCAATTCGGCATTCCGGTTATTCCTCGTTGCTCGCTGCACGTCTGCCATCTTTTCAGTGATTCAGGACTGCGACGAAGTATACAATTACTGGGAACCCATGCATTACCTCCAGTACGGTTACGGCATGCAGACGTGGGAGTACTCGCCCAAGTTTGGGATCCGGAGCTGGGCCTATATCCTCCCGCATGCGATAGCTGGATGGTTTAGCAGTTTTGTTGCCACCAATAAGGCAAGTGAAGCGACGTACGCACCGGGGGGTGCCAGGCCCATCAGTATAACACTTTTATATCCGTAGCTCCAAGTCTTTTATTTAATGCGTCTACTTTTTGCGGCCATTTCAGCGTTTGTTGAAGCCCACTTTTATCGGACCATCACCGAAGAGATTAATCCACACGTTGGACGATACGTCTTTGTCGCCTTGTTCTTTAGTGCTGGCATGTTTAATGCCGCAACAGGCAAGTGGACTTGTTCACGAAAAGAAGAAGGGAATCCTTATGATAACCACGCTCTCTCCCCCACATCATTAGCGTTTTTACCGTCCACATTTGCCATGTGGACGACCTTTATGGCGTACTCTTATATTCTACGACCTCCGTATCAAATCAGCCATAAACGAACTTACCGCGCCGTCTTCTGTCTCGGCCTGGGTGCCTTGCTCGGATGGCCATTCAGTGCAGTTGTCGGTATTCCGTTTGCCGTGGAAGAAATCCTCGAGTATGGTCGGGACGGTGCATTTGATGCCCGAGGACGCGCTGTTGCCCTTGTGCGTCCAGACAACTGGCGCAGGCAACGTGTGATACGGCTGGCTCGAGCCATTGCCGTCTGCGCTCTCGGAATATCCGTAAGTTGACCCAAAGTCTCTCATGATTGGCCCTCGACTCATTTGCCTAATATAGCTACCTATCGTACTTGTGGACTACATCTTTTACCGTCGACTCATGTTTGTGCCTCTCAATATCGTCCTTTACAACGTGTTTGGTCAAGGTCCCAACATCTTTGGTACCGAGCCATGGTACTTTTACATTGTTAATGGCTTCTTGAACTTTAACGTGTTGTTCCTGTTAGCTCTGGCGTCTGGAGTGTTGGCCGTACGTATCTTTTGTAGGGCAAGCATTTGGACCAGGAAAAAGATTTCTGACGGGGATTCTATTTTACTTTAGCTGATCGCAGGTTACCTTGACCGTGATAAAGTGCCTGGCTCAGGCAAACTGGATGCCGTCTGGCCCTACGTCCTCCTCGGTCTAAAATTGATACCATTCTATATCTGGTTTGCCATCTTTACATTGCAGCCACACAAGGAAGAGCGCTTCCTTTACGTGGCCTATCCGTTCATTACCCTGAACGCAGCCATTTCCATCTTTTTGCTTCGTGGTTGGGCCAGCCGAGCAGCACGTGCTTTGGGTGCGAAGGTAAATTTTTCTTTACCGGGCATCATGGAGAGAATGCCACTAAAAAGGAGGGGCGATGATTATTTAGGTGATGGTGCGTGCGAGCGTGATCCGCTATGTTTCGTTTGCCATTCTTGCGGTCTTTAGCGTGATTTCCATTTCGCGTATCATTGCATTAGCGTCCCGGTACCGCGCTCCTTACCGCGTCTACGGCGCTCTCTGGCAAGACCGCCCAGCTGACCAGATCATGAACCTCGATTATCTCCAAGAAAATTATCCGTACAATGCCTCGGTTCGAGAGCTGAATGTGTGCGTCGGCAAGGAATGGTTCCGGTTCCCGAGCAGTTACTTTTTGCCGCGTGACGTCCGACTCCAGTTCATCAAGAGCGACTTTGACGGAATGCTGCCTAAACCGTTTGTGGAAGACTACAAGCTTGTGAGTTATGAGGACGAAAACGGGGAGCAGCTGGCATACCGTAGCCGCCAGTTCAAGTTTGAAGGGGCGCATACGGTCCAACCAGGCTTTAATAGTCTAAACAAGGAAGACCCTGAGACTTATGTAAGGAGGAGGAACCCTTTGGGTTCTCTGGTATGATATATTAATTAAAACGCGTCGCCGGGTTAGGTCAATCTTGAAGACTGCGATTATCTTGTGGACGCAGATTTCCCACTGCGTCCAAGATCGTTACGGGAACCGTCGTATATCCAGGACAGCAAGACATGGGAGATCCTGTATTGCGAGCCGTTTTTGGATTCGGTCAATTCGAACCAGTTGTCACGAGCATTCTATGTTCCTGGCGCCAAGGGTTTGGCGTGGGGTGATTACTGTCTACTTAAGAGACGTCCATAATATTAGTTTGTAAAAAAAAATTACCATAACAATGCTAATAAATGACCCGCTCAAAGACAACAAGATAGGAGTACAGGGGGGGTATTTATCGAGCGAAAAGGAAAAAATCCGGATTCGAAGTTTGTTTCGCCTTTTTGTTCCAAACTTTAGTTGCCTCGTTCAATTTCGAATCAATAAAAATTGAGCCGGTTTTCCCTTGTCTTTTCTTCCTTTTTCCCTCTTTATTGCGTAGCTGCTGGCGGCTACTGAAAAATGTCCGCCAAAAGATGGTTTCTTTACTGCGTAGTATGGTTGATCTTTGCATGCTTTATGGTATGCAGCAGCACTGCTACCATCATCGTATTGGTAAGGCTCCTCCACCCGTCTTTCATTCGAACGTTGGATATTAAACAATCGGGTACTAGACCACCAATGAGTCGTATCCAGATCAACTGTCTTCGTTTGGACCTCCCATCACAGCCCGTCACGGCAAACTGGGGTTTCTGAAGGAACCCGCCCAAGATCCTATGGGATGCCGAGTCGTACAGCCTCCCTGCGACGACTGGATAGCTCTCGTTCAGCGTGGAGGCTGCTCTTTCGTCACCAAAGTCAGAAACATGCAGAAAAGCGGTGCCATTGCCGTCGCTGTAGGTGACACTGAAGACTCGAGATTGATCACCATGCATGGAATAGGTAAATAGAGAAAAAGCTCAGAGGAAGAAGAAGAAGCCTCATCATTATAATACATTAGGTGACACTTCAGACATCGATATCCCGAGCGTATTTTTGGCCAAACAGGATTACGAAATGCTTCGGTACCTGTCCAGTTCACCTTTAATGGTGCTCATGCTACGAGTGGACGAATGGCTTACATGGTAAATGCGGCAACAGCCATGAACAACACAGAAAGAGAAAAGTAATGACCAAATGAGTAGGCCACCCATACAGCTGTTCTTCTTCATTTTCATATCACCGAGTTTGGTCATGCTATTCCTGTACGTTTCCTATCGGCTACGACAACGACAGAGGCATGCACAAAACCTGGCCCCGGCGCACATTGTTGCACAGTTACCCACGAGACCCTTTAAGCGCGAAAAAAGCGGAGAAAATGATCACGACGAGTGCGCTATTTGCCTGGAGGATTACTTGGAGGGTGACATTATACGGATATTACCGTGTCGACATATGTTTCATGCATCATGCGTCGACGCTTGGTTGACGACTCAAAAGAAATTTGTAAGTGTGCATAGAGAAAGTTGGAGTAGAATGACGTCGTCTTATTGCTTTCCCATATGCATTGTTAGTGTCCAATTTGCAAACGCGACATCACATTGACAAGCCAGCAACAGGATAATAGTAGACCAGTCGATGCATCCACTCTTTTACCATCCTTCTTTATGCGGTCTGACAACTAATACTTTCAGTGTACTATATGAAAGAAATTTTCATCATACTTTACTGCACGCATAGTGGTCCGCATGCCCTAATTTGCATAAAGAACCCGAACTTTCATCCGAAACAGATTCACTTTTTGCTGGTATACCAAAAAAACGTGGGAACCGCCGCATGACCTCCTCCTGCTCGTCAACGTTCGCCGTGCTTATGATGGAGAGGCGAGCAGTCATTGATGATATGTCAGGTTGCGTCATGAATTGGGTATTCCGTAAAGGAAGGCTTTGTTTGTACAGCCAATTTTCGAATCCGTGCAGCAAGCGTGTCTTGATAAATAGGGCATGAAAAATCGTGTTCTGTCTCGAATGATGACATTGAACGTTCAGTGCTATGATATGTTGTTGGAAAGGAAACGAAAAAACATAAGTTAGGGGTACATCCAACAGCTTGGCGGAATAGAAATGATCTATATTCTTTTGAACGGCATCGCCTCTCGAATTATAAGCTTTAGAGAGAGGGATCGACGTCCCTAACAATAAACATTTGCTTATCCACAACACGTGTAGATCCAGACGTATTGTCATTTCCTGTTCTTCACTGATCCTCGTGTCTAGTTGACAAGATCTCTTGAAGGATGGATCCGACATCAAACACCATTACCTCGTATCCTATCTAGCTTAACCCAATGGACCCTCATCATGGTGAACGCCGACAATAAGAACTGCAAATGACCTCCTACGTTTTCTCGGCCTTGGCGTTCTGCCAACCTGCTGCTATAGATAGATGGATTCAGCCTTGGCTTGAGAGGTATGGCTTTCTAAAGTGAACTCCTCGTGGTCAGGCCACCTGCCTCCTTTCGCATAATTATGTATGGAGATGCACAGGGGGAAAAGAAGGTTGGCCCAAGCTGCTAAGTATCCTTTTTCGCCCAAAACAAGGGAGTCCTGGCGTAATTCAAGCTATATATAAGCAACGCGTTCGAAAAAAAAACGTTTCTTCAGGACTCTTCCACACATATCAAATGACTCTGCCGTGCAAACATTCAGCACTCGTTCATCCGCTACAAGTAATCGACCGAAAACGCAGCCCGCGCAACTTTTGCTCTGTTGCGGCCAAGTTCCTTCGATCCCTAAAGCCAGTACGACATAAGCCTCTAGTGCAACAACGAAAAGAAGAAGAAGCAGTATGGAAGGAAGAAGAAGAAGACGATGGGGAAGACGAGTGGGAACCACAACAGCGCTCGGCATGTGTAATTCCTTTATCTCCCGTGACCTTTGCTGCAGGCTCCGTTGCTCAATGGCGACGGCAAAGACAGCGACAACCTATCCTAATATAAAGAAGACATCCTGTAAAACAATAGCATAGAATGTAGTGTAAATCATGGTTGTATATTTGGAATAAAATTTATTCATGCAAAGCAACGTATCAATCAAGACTTCATATGAAACTGTGCATCACATGGTCGTGTCACACACACACCCCTCCACAGAAGTCATGGCGCTGTGATACGCGCTCTGAACCCGAGGCACATTACGCACATCCTCACTTTCATGTTTCAGGGCAAATCCCTTTTTCTCTTTCTTTCTCTTTCTCTTGCCTTCTTCTCTCGGCTGTTACATGGAGTACACAAGAAAATATGACCGCATCAGAACTTGTGCCGTATGACAATGATAACCACAACAACTTGATCCAGGCGACGACGACGACGACCACGTTATTACCCAGCAACATTGCCAATTTTGTTACAGCCGTGGCCGTCGCTGCCAAACTCTCCTTACGCTGTTCATCGCTCTTTATTGAAGCGCTCTTTGAAGCAGCCAAATACAGCACCGTCTTTTCATTCGGCCTATCTCGTCAAGCTTTAATCAATGCCATTGCGACGGCCAAGAAACTGCATGCTTTGACTTTTACAGATGCTGAAAAGTATTAAGTTGTTTATAATGCAAAAGAACGCGGCTGAAAAGAGAACGAGAGATAAGGCTAATGTTTGTTGTTGGCCCTGTTTTCTTTTGGTTCATAGTGGATTTTTGCAAGTGCTCGATAAATACACTAGCCTTGGGATCTACGTTGTTCATCATACCTTCACCCTTGCTGAACTATTTGCTCTTTCAGGACTTCAGTTTACTTCACAGACAATCCAGTCTGGTATCAAGGTATTTGAAGCGTTGGATGTTGTCACATGTTTGGTTGATATCACGAACTTTCCTTTATAGGCTGCCGAAGAATCGGTATACATCATTGACGGCATATTTGGATCCAACGAAACCTCACGTGCGATCGCTGCCGTCGTCACGCTAGTCCACAATGAACTCATGAACGATCCCGATTTTGAATTGGCCAAGGACGGCAAAATGGCCATCCTTGGCGGTCTCACCAAGGCCCTGACAGCATTCGCCGTGCTGCAGAACGTCACTCACAAGCGCACCATGGAACAAATGCGGCTGACCGTCATGTGGAAAGGCCTCGTCGTGGAAGAGGAGGAGAACGAACAATTGCAGTATAATGGAGCGTCGCCACCGCCGCCGCCGCTCATGGAAGAACAAGACGAGAATGGAACAGACGTGCTTCAGGAACTTGAAGATATCCTCGCCACAGGTAGTGACGATAATACATGGCAGCAGCAGCAGCAGCAGTACCCTGTATACGAGATCAGCACATCAACTAAACGAACGACGACCAGGACTACGCGTATCAGACCCATTGATCCGACCAAGAGTGAATGGGAACAGCCAAAGGCCAAATACATTGTCGTCAGATCCAATGAAGAGGACGCAGAGTCATTTATGGCCGTCGTGGACTCCAACAACAACGAGGAGAACAACAGCAACCAGCGGCTTCCTGGCCCGTGGATCGAACATGCCCTTGATCTTGGCGACGATAAGCAGCGACCTAACAACAGCCTTGTTAGGGGTCCCTCGAAAGGCCTGAAAATCATGCTCTCAGCAGTATCGAAAAAGCTATCGCGCAAAAAGATAGAGCGCCAGGTCAAGTATGGCCATGAGGAGAAGGCGGACGGTGGTGGCAGCAGCAGCAGCAGCGACGCAGACAATGTCACTGTGACAACGAGCACGTCAACGACGCTGCGATCCACTGCAGCTCAATACACCTCGAACAGTAACGAAAAACAGCAGACCACGGCGGCGACAGAAAAAGCGCCTGAACGCAGCAGCATCAAGCGGAAACCTTCATGGAGTCGCTTCAAATTGAAAGGAGCACGACGCAAAAGCGTCAGCAATCTTTTTCTAAAAGGCACAGACGCCATGCGCAAAAAGCAATCCCCACCAACTCCTCCTCCTCCTTTACCACACAAACTCTTGGATATACCAGCACCAAGGAGCAGGTCCAATTCCGTCACCAACAGCAGCATTTCAAGCATCTCGCGTACGTTGACCACCACGACCTATACCACCACGCCTTCTCAGTCCTCCTCCTCACCCAAACGCCAGGTAGAACAGCGCCAGCGCACGCTGATCCGATCTCCATCCTTACCTTTAAACCATCTTAGAAAACGAAAGCCGTCACCGCTCGACACAGAACCTGACCCACGCAATTTCCCACGCGACCACATCATCAAAAACATGGCCCGTTTCATGCGATACTCCAGTGCAGCCTACGGCGAATCCTTTATGCGCATCCTCGGCATCGGCGACATCCCCAGCGAGCTCCCCAACTCGCATCACCCAAACCACCACGCGTTTGCGCACCACACCCGTGTCTCCGTGAACGATATCCTGCTCTCCAGCTACACCGACACTTCCTTTCTCTCTGTGCAGCAGCACGTCCAGTTGCACGCCCTGGTGCACTACGTCACGGTAGACCACACGGCACAGGCCATCGTCTTGACGTGCCGAGGGACGTTGGGTCTGAGCGACATCCTGACCGATCTGACCTGCGACTACGCCGAGTTCAAGGCCGCGGACGGGCGCACGTACAGCGCGCACGGCGGGATGCTCGAAGCGGCGCAGCTGCTGGCAGAGCAGAAGGGTAAAGTGTACCAAGCGGTGCTGCAAGGGCTCGAGGCGTACCCGAGCTACGGCCTGGTCCTGTGCGGACATTCGCTGGGCGCCGGCGTGGCCAGTTTACTGAGCGTGCTTTGGAGCGAAGAGCGAGAGAAACAGCAACAGACGACAGACCATCCCGTGGGCGCGAGGGCGCTGATGCGCGACCCCGTACCGTTTGTGACCGCGCCACGGTCCGGGTTGCCGCCTGGACGGCCGATGCATTGTTACACGTATGGACCACCGAGCACCATGTCTCTGGAGCTGAGCGAGTACTGTGCACGCGGGCTGGTGACGAGCGTGGTGCATGCGTTTGACATTGTGCCCAGCTTGAGTCTCGGGCTCCTCAAAGACTTTAAGAACATCGCCGTCAGTCTCTATCGTGAGAGCAGCGTGGCGGATGATATTCTGAGTCGGATTATGGGACGTTATCAAAAAGAAAAGTCACAAAAAGAAGAGGAAGAAGAAGAGGAACAGTGGTTCTGGGCGCTGATAAAGACGATGCGTGCCGATATGCGTGCCGAGAAATTGTACCCGCCCGGGACGGTGTTCCTCGTGGAATCGACGCCGGAGTTGATCCAGCGATCGGATGCCAGGGCAAAGACACAGCACGGAACGGCGCAGAAATCGAAACACAAACAGGCTCACATGGTTGCACTAAATCGGTGCGAGGACGTCCAGAAAAGATTTTCAGAAATCATGTTTTCGCGTACCATGTTTCTAGATCATTCACCGAGCATGTATGAAAAGGCCATTCGGCATCTCTGTAAAGGTTATTTTGGTACCCATGTATGAATAAAAATGAGTCATGACCGCACCCCCTCCCAGGTTGGGAAAAATAAAAGCGTGCAAAAAGGTTATCTTATCAGTTTGGGTGTCTTCAAGCGCAGAAATCATAATTAGTGCTAGTGCAATTCGTTGGTCCTGTTTTTCCTCTCTTTCCCTATTCACAACTCGACATGATTACCATTCTTCCTGCACGACTTAAGATACTTCATTTCCCTCGATCGCACCTTGCCCATGTGACTCACGCCATTGTCAAAGCTTGCTTTTTCCAAGACACCAAAGAGTAAATGTCAAGCCTCCCCAACTTTTCCAAGTCTGACCAGTTCGGTTGACGCTCTCCTTTTTCTTTTTTTTCGCTAGTCCCAACTACTTCTTTTCGTTTACAGAAAACGCGTACGAGATATCGATCGTCGCCAATAGCACCATTATTGATACCGATTTCGTGCCATTTCTAACCGCCGCTCGCTGTACCGATATGGGCATCTCGCCTGACATTTTTCGCGTTCTCCAGGTAGACGACGAAGGCGGTCAAGGTACGCAACAAGCCAGTCATGAGTGCGTGTGTAACATACCCCCATTGAATAACGCGATCAGATGCCAGTGGTAAACGTATCAGTGATCTCTCTGAACCGCTTGCTCAAGGCCAGTTCTCCATCTTTTACATGTCCACCTATCAAACTGATTTTGTGCTGGCAAGTATACGTAGACAAAAAGAAGAGAGAGAGACGGACTCACTAACCGAGTGAGTTCCAATGGATCAAGGTCAAAGAACGCCGAAGCCGACGAGCGATTCAGGTCCTGCTTGACCACGGCTTTCAATTCGACCAAGATTCTCTCGATCTGTTTATGGCCGAAGAAGTACCGATGCATCGACACCATCCCAACGTCTCGAGTGACTCACTCGCGACTACCGACAGCGGCGGCTCGACGTCACGGATGATGACCGCCCAAGACGACCAACAAGAAGAGCTCGAAAGCTGCGTCCTGGCCAACGAGTTACGCTGTGCTGGGTTGAACCCGCACTACCGCTCATCTTGGGCCATGACACTCTTGAAAATCTTGTCTTATCCTGAACTCATCAAGAGCTATTCGTATGTGTTTATTAGACAACTGGGGGGTGGGGGATCAATGGGAGGCCCGGTTTCGCTGATAGGATATAACGCTACCCACTAGCGCCGAGCACACTCGCTTCTTTTCATATACAGCTACCAGCGACGGGATTTCGCTGATGGCAGACCAAGCCATCCTTGATCTGTTCGAGGAAGAAGCCCTGTTTCAGGAGCAAGATACTGTCCCCCTCCGCGTCATCCAGGTCAATTTGGCAGGTACCAATCTGGACAGATGCGGTATTGTCCGTTCCATTTCCCATCCTTTAGCCACCGAAGCCCACATTAATCTGCTGTATCTGAGTACATTCAAGACCGCGAATATCATTGTAAGTCTCTGGAAAGTGATCGATAAATCTTGGTTCTTTTTTTTTCTGACTTTACGATTTGGTTATATACAGGTTTCTGCACATGATCTTGAACGTGCACAGGAAATCTTGAGACCTGATCTCGAAAAGATGCGGGACATGCTGAGCGAAGTGGTCCTAGAGCCTTTGCAATAATTTATTTATTACAATTACATAATGATAATAAAAAACACTGTCCAGAGTATAAACTACTAGTAATTAACAAGTATATATATATATATATGAAGGTACAATAACGATAAGTGAAGAAAATGTTGAAAAGAATTATTTACGTTCTGGCGATTGGTACAGCCAGTCAGTCACCATACGTTCATGACCAGGTGCTGGCGGAGGCGGCGGTCGTTCTTGTGGTGCTGTCGTAGCAGTATCATCGTGGTACCCACTCACATCGACATCATATTCGCTGTGAACATCATCATTATCATTCTTATACTGGCGCGCTGGTTGAGGAGGCGGAGGAGGAACAGGTCCGATGATCGGGGTTGGGTATTTGGGTCGATCCACCATGGAAAACACAATCGACTGATGGCTATATGGATCCTCGATCGACACGTTTCGGCCTCTCTGGAAAGGTGCAGCTGTGGCTGTCAAGGGTGCTGTCTCGGTCCCGGTCACTGAAGGTGGATAATCGACTGTGACGGGCGACATGGTCCGTAAAAAGATGTTGTTCTTGTTGTTGTTATTATTGGGTTCAGTCGGTGAAGAAACAAGGTGTTTCTCGTGGTTCATAAAGCTCGTGATCCGTTGACTGAATCGCTTCACCGTGTTTGCTACCTGAGTGGTCATTTCCACGTCGTTCTTGGATGCAAAGTTGGAATCTTGACCTGACTTGGTCGCGAGCGAGGACGTGTTGTTGTTGCTATTGGCTTGAGAAATGCCACGCCGAGGATGGAAAATGGAAATCTAACAATGCTTCTTGTCAGCAAAATCGATCGCAAAATAATAAAGATAAGAATATGGCACTTTACATAGAGCAACCATAAACAGATAACACACATGTTGGCGTTGGCAATCATCAAGTCGCAAGCAAACTTGTCAGTATTAATGATTTGCCGGTTCGTCAAGCCGTCGGCACAAAGAATCACAAACGAAGCACCGTATGAGAACAGAACCACGGTCAGCATGATGTTCATCTCCTTGAAATAGGCCAGACGGTTCGCAATAGGATTGCTCTTGTTTCGACGAGCATAAGCAATCACACGCTTGAACCGGAAGTTGGACCGGACACCCAATGCAGCCGTAATAAGAACTGCCAAAAGGGCATATGAAATTCAGCCCACCAGCATATAAATCTCCCCAATCCAGTTGTTGTCTTACCTTCAATACCGTAAGCCAACTGCGGGACAATCTCGCTCATCAGTTCGTCATTACGGTACCGCCATTGAAGGACAGGAAACATGGCCATGCTTCCCAGAGCCCTTGTTTATGTGCCATCGTTCGTTTAGAACATTTATACAGAGTTATGTATAATAGGTTATTGCAGCTCCTTACCAGAAAATGTAAAACTTGAATTCAAACGAGCCCATGAAACTTTTCTTGGCAATCGTATTCGAGAGATAGTTCCAGAAGCATTGCAACAGAAAGAACACGCTGGTTTGGAAAGCAAAGGTGACGCACTCGAGGTAATCCATAGGCTAAAATCGTTAAGGTGGTACAAAGACAGGGTCGTTATAATTTCATACTTCCCGTGAAACAAAAAAAGAGTGAATCATTTGCATACACACCTGAACTGCTTTTTGGTGATCTGGAGACCAGAAGGCGTAAGGCTTCTGAATGATCTGGCCTGTTGGAAGCATCATGAAGCCTTCTGTATATTTGATATACGTCCCGAAATAATCTTGGGCCCCAGTCAATGGTTGTATGAGTCGTCTCTTATTGTGTTCTTTTTGTGCCCTTGCCATTGCGCGAAGAAACCCCCCTTTCCTTACCCCATATGGCCTGCGTAGTCATCATGATTAACATAATGACCGTGATAATACTTCGTAATTCGCCACCAAAGACTTTGGATGGATGTAAGCATCTGAACCGATCATTCTGCCAAATGCTATACAAAAGGTACACGGAAATGTACACATCCAGGACAGCACGCTCTATAAAAAAGCCAGGGAAGGGAGAAAGAGTTCAGGATGATACAATGGGAAACGGGCACCTTTTCTCCTTGTCCTTGCCTAAATATGAAAAATCACTAACAGATGCATGTTAAATGGTGCGCGGGTGTATATATATAGAGAGAGAGGAAGGGGGTTGAGGTGTACCTGAGGTGAGTCATAGGTCCGCAAGCAAAAGAAAGAAGGGAACGTAAAAAGAAACGGGTTGGACGCGCGCGCGCGACTCACTTGTATTATTCCTGTGCGACAACGGAAGCTTCCCAGGTCTGCCTGTCACCACGAGCGAGACTGCCAAATAAAGTAACTCCACGGAGTTTGCAGAAAAGAAAAAAGGCGGTGCCTTCCGGAAAGTCAAGGGTTTTTCACTCTTTCTCTCTCTTTTCTTCGTCCTCTTTCCCGCTACCATCATGCATTTTGCTACTAGTATCACATCCCTCTTGTCAGTCGTCCTTGCCTGTGTGTTTTCAGTGACCACAGCGCTCGACAACAACAACCACTGGCTCTTTAAGCGTGAATATCAATTGCCTTACAGCACGTTGCCAAACTCCAACTGCACAACACCTTCGGTTTGCTCCAACATTAACCAGCCCGTGACCTGCCGCTGCAGCGACCTCTTGACCGTCTGCCAAAACAGCAATAGACAGTTCTGCTGGGGTTCCCAAACATTGACGCAGTCCTCCGGATGCCCTTCAGTACCTGAATCTTGCGCCTCTGAATTCAACGGCACGGCTTCCTGTCTCTGCAACAGCAACACGCTGCTCTGCGTCGACGCTTACGACCATTACTGCTACGGTCATTTCCAATCCGGCGCTGCATCCACCTCGGTCTCGCTTTCTCCCCTCGACCCTTCGGGCAGTAATCCAGCTGCTACTTCCTCGTCGTCCGCCGCTGCTTCCTCTAGCAGTTCATCGCAGGCTGGCGCCCAGAGCAACTCGCCTTCCGCTGCAAACTCGGTCGTGGCCTCTTTGTCTGTTCTCGTGGTCGCCGTCTTCTTTGGTATCTCCATGAACACGCTTTAATCAAGAACGAGGACTCTGGATAATTTTTGTTCCCCTATTTCTTTTCGGGATCCTTCCCCTTCTCTATTTTTCCCTTCTACCCACTTCTTTTTTTACGATCAATTGTATCATTCTTCATCCTTGGTCACGTTAAAAATAACAAGTGCAAGCAAAGTAATAGACTGGTTTTGTGCTACAAAGAGGTAATGAAGCGCTCATTCATCAGTTTCCATGACGAAAATTGGCCCAGACGACCGACAGGAACACGTCTTGACTTTCCTCTCCGTCCATCCGCCGCTCCGTGGTTGCTCTCTAAAATTAGCACCGATCAAGGTCTTCTTGACGTGTATATCAGGAAAATCTTTATGGTTGAAATTCAGGCACACCAATAGCCGTGTTAATGCGGACGTCAGCATGCTTCCTCAAATTCCCTGTATCCTTTATCCGCAGTCCGTAGAACAGCCAATGGACGACATCATGGCGGAATCTTGATAGGTGGATTAATCGGAGTCGTTCCTGTCATACAACAAGCTGCTCTACGTATAAATCAGCGAAACAGTGGCCCTAATAAATCTGGCTGCAAGTTGCGTCTTTTCACGTATTTAGGTCAGATCTACATAAAGGACAATTGCTTTGAAGTTATGAACAGGAACTGCAAGCAACCAAGAATGTCGGGGGTTTTCGTCCAAGGAAATAAGGCCTTGAAATGCTCTGATCTGGTGTTGCCAAGCTGCTTGGCAAAGCAATAAAAAATGCCAACCCAAAATTGGTAGTCCCTTCTCTCTCTCTTTTATTAGTGTACCCTTCTTGATCAACAAGCAAACACACAATGAGTACCGCGGAACCGCTTTTGACTGGAGCAGCTGCACAACACCTTGGCAGTGCCATGGCCTCGGAAGCTCAGTCCCGTCTGGCATTTCTCTCAAAGTTTCGTCAAGAACGCCTGAGCAACCTTCGACCGTTGGGTGATTTCTTTGACAAGAACAGAATCAGCTTCACAACCTCTTTTCCGGAAATTAGCAAACGTTGGAAGTGAGTCCTAGAATAGTAAGATGCACACACGCGCACGCGTTTATTGACACCAACTTGTTTTATCCAGCTACAATCTGCAATACTTTGGCGCCAATTATCTTCTCATCACTATTGGTCTCTCCATTTATGCAATGTATGTTCCTGAAACTACGCAACTTCAACCCCCCTGAGCTGACGGCCATTGTGTTGTAGCATCACAAACTGGCTCTTACTATTCACCATTGCATTTATTTGTGGCGGTTTTTACTTGATTTCACGACTTGATGGACCATTGACCATTGGCGGTACCAGTTTATCACCTTCTTCACTGTATGCCGGTTACGCCGGTGCGTCCCTCATCCTTCTCTTGTTTTCTGGCGCGACTGGAACCATCTTCTGGATCATTGGTAAGTAAGGGCCTCGCTTCAAGTCGGTCGAGTGCTGATGCTATCTATATAACAGGCGCAGGAGCCATCATTATCCTAGGCCATGCTGCTCTCTTGGAACCTGGCATCGAAGGCGAATTTGCTGCGGATGGACAAGTCTAAATACCGATAGATCTACATTCAATTTGACCCGGAACAAAGAACACGAAAGCAATCTATTTTCTATCATATATATCTGTATTACCATCGAAACTAAACATGCTATTACAACATGCTTATTGTCGTACTACCCGTTGCTGCTGCTACTAAACAAGACCGTCCGCGCACTTTGATTTATTAAATGATGAACGGACTGGTAAATGAAAAGAAGGTACAGCATTCAACACTGTGCCTGAAAATGCTGTGCCAAGTGCTTCTGAACGTTTTCGATGTTCTGTCCTGATCTGAATCCTTCATAATCATTGAACAATGCCTTGGTATTAGCCACGACCTGGCACACGCTCTGGGGCCCAGGGGCATTCGCCACGACGGGGGACTACAAGGCGTAAATCCATTCCTCCAGAGCTGGACCATCGTCGTAGTCGTCTGCGGAGACGTCTTTTGATAACACCCGTGTTCTCCAACAAGTCAAGCCAGCCTACCAGCTCCTCCTCCGTTGTCATCCTATTGGGGGCAGCGACCATCAGCCTGCCTATTTTGCGGTTGCTCCACGCAATCTACGGCCCTGTCTCTGTCCGTGGTCCACTTTGACTCGCACGTCGGTAACCATGGAAACCAGTCAACGCGGTCAGCTACGTAGAGGATGGCACGTATTTTTTGGTACGCTGCCCAAGAAGGACTCATTCGCAAAGGTGCTTCTAGGGACCAAGGGTCCCTTTGGACGGACCAGAAAAGGTACAACGTCCGTCATCATTTTTTGCCTGCGGACGTAAAGAAACCGAAGTAGAGAAGCATAAATGGGAAGACCACCAAGTAGGGCTTTGAAATCGTCGAGGCACACGAAATCAATGCCATTGGCACGCATTAGCCGCATCTTTGACAACCTCTCCGTTGATATCCACACACTGAACCAGCCTTTGTGTTAGATGCGCTAAATCTTTAGCGGTCCGTAAGGTCTTCTGAGCAGTGGGCGCCGACATTGTCGAGGTCTCACCACTACCCTACGAGACAAACGTTCCAAATGACCAAAAGTCCTGTCTTTGATGGTTCCATTTCCTTCTGCTGAACGGCCAAATGTATTAAAGAGATTGCCAAAACAGCTATCTAGGTAATTCTTTTTTCGCTAGCTTTTTGCTGTCCTTCAAGCAGTAGCTCTGATCGGGGTCCTCCATAATCTCGCCAGACGTAGGCTGCACATTCACTACGTCGCAAATGGCTGCGCTTTGATGGTAATATCCTCCCACCGGGAGAGGCCGATACTTCAATACACCCCGAGCCACCAAGCCATAAGGATAGCGGATGATTCGAGACCTGCAACAAATGATATATTATTTAGTCACGATAGTCAGTCTTTTTTCGTCACATCAATCACGCTACCATTTCTCATTTCCACTATTGTCTACGCCAGGCGATTTGATACGGATCTGACTACTGGCTTCAACGGGGGTTTGCGAAAGCAGGCTAGATGGAAACGAAAGAGGCTCGTCAAAGTGATAGAAGCTGCCCAGATACTCAGCCGGGTCCACGCCTACAAGTTTCGCCTTTGTTAGGCACATAACTCTCAATAATCAATCCAAACAATAAACCTTACCTTGTGCTACAGTGCCATTACCCAAAGGCACCACCTGGCTGAAAGCAAACAAACTGATGTCTGCATCGGCCACATGGACCGTCCACCAATTCCAGTTGTTCGCCTTCACATGCAGGTCGAATATCAACTCCTTGTCCGATGCCAACACACGACCCATCGACACCTTAATATCCGTCAGGGGTTTCGCTCGATACGCCAGTACACATATCCCACAGAATATGAGAAAGATTATACCGAAAGTCAGATTGAGACAAACACGCGACCTTGGATAGCCAAAAAAAAAAGTTCAGCGTCGGACACCATCCAACACATCCAAATGGATAACTCACCATGCATGCTTCTTTTCAGCAGATCGGCGTAACCGTCCCGATCTTCGCATAAGCGGCGCACCCTCGTCATCCGTGCTGTATCCATCCGTCCCTGCCGGATAGACCCTCTGTCGCCGGGGCAAGCTCGTCGGAGGAGGCGGCGGCTGCGATACGACCGGATGCTTGTCATACCAAAGACGTCCATCCCATACATCTTTTGGTCGACGATCCATCACATGATTCCTTAGCTTTGGACGGCGATGAGCCTGCTCCGACTCTTCTGCCTCTCCTGCTACCGCCGCTGTTTCCTCGTCATATGCTGCCACTCGCGTGCGCCAAGGTCGAAACAGGTCGCTCAAAAAGTTTCCGAACGATGGCCGATTCGTATTATCCTGCAGCTGCTGCGAACCGGTGGCTGTTGACCGCATCGACTGTGTACGGTACAGGAGATCCGGGTGGTGGTAGGAAGGGTGGTCCATCGCCGTGCCTCCATACGAATACACGTACTGTTCGTTTTCATCCGAGTCTAAAGCGGCCAACCGTCAGCACATTTCTGCCGCGATTCTTCGTGTCTTTATTATTATTTTACCTTCAACATTAGACACAGCATCGACAAGGTTGCGATGAAATACTTCAGCTGGTGTAGCCGTTCCACTGACGGGCGGAGGCGGTCGTCTTCGTCTCCTCGTAGACCGTGAGCTACGTTCACCCTAATTGTTGTTCGGCTTAGCATAATCGACATCCTGCCATGGTTTCTCAAAGTAATCTCACCTCGCCTCTAGATTTCGCTGGTTTTGCGCGAGCCGCAGCGGAAAGCGCGGTACTCGATGCAGACGGTGTGATCGTGTTGGGACTGTTGCAGGTGGTGGGAGGGGATGCCGCATGCGGCAAATGTTCGGGCGGAGGTGAGTCGTAGGGATGATGAGGGATAGCGAGTGGTTGAGGATCAAATCGTGCCTTTTCGACCGTCAAGTTTCGATCAAAGTTGGTCGTTGGAAACTCCCGACGCAGGTTCTGCGGATATTTGTCCGTATGAATGGTCGCAAACTTTGTCAAGTAAGGTCTTCTGGGTGGATGCAAGGTGGGCAAATGAGGTTTGGCCTGGCCCGCATCGGGATCTCGTCGTACATTATTATTAGTTTCGGCTGCTGCTGCTGCTGGTGCTACTACTTTTGCTCCATTGCACTTTTCAGTCTCGCTGACAGATTGGTTCGCTGCCACTGACGAAGTAGGCTCACTGCTGGAAGAACGATGGTCGGAAGAAGGCGTTGGGTTGTCAGATCCTTGGCGAGGGACCGGCATGCGATAAAAGAACGCAGCTCGATAGGTCAACAATGTTTAAGAATAGTCAAAAACGAGAGTGAGAAGAAGATATATCTATATGTTTCTGGCTAATGGTTTGCATATACTAGATCGGTCGAAAACAGGTTCAGAAGACGCATTAAAAAGAGATGTCTGTAAGCAGGGGAGCTTGCGGGACATTTATTATCGGAATTTAAATTATTTTTACCTTCTGCCTTTTTCGGTTTGCAGGCCTTTCATTCCAACAGCACGACTTCTGTCCAAAAAAAGGACTTGCCTTCGAACTACGCATGGCAAACACAGGGTAAGTCAAAGGATACACTGCTACCACTGCTACCGGAGAATCGACACTGATTATTCGGGCTAGATTAACTCAGGACGATTTCCGTAAGCTTTTGCAAACGCCGCGTGCACCGCCATCAAGTGAAACACCTCGCTTCAAAGCACCGGCGCCCAAGACACCGTAAGCATTTGGATTACGCAAACATCGGATTTGAATTAGGCATTCACCTTTTCTACAATTTTTAGACGAAGCACAGGCACTCCAGTGTTTGCTCAGCCTCCCTCCGTCCGTCGAAAGAGGCAAGTGAATCGTTGAGTAGTCTGTTTTAATGACGGGATGGATGGACTCACTTTTGCGGATGATACAGACCTCGACCCGATGCGACGCCTTACCGAGATCGAGCCGCCGAACGACGAAACAATGAAACACAACCAGAAGCAACCGCCGAAGAATTACTAAAGAACACCTTGGCCGAGCGAGACGATGCCGACAAAGTGCACGAACAATCAAAGTATCTCGACGGCGACGTCCAACACACACCTCGCGTCAAAGGGCTCGATTACAGTTTATTAGAAAAAGTCAGAAATGAGCTTTCGGCCAAAAAGGAGCAATTGGTCGATGCACAGGCAGAAAGCGCACTTGACGATGCACTGGAGCGTATCGGCGAGGAAAGAATGGAGCTGGACACTGAACCGCGACCTGCGGAAGAACAGGAAAAGGTCGTGTTTCAGTCCATCATGGCCAAAAACATTTACCAATTGGTTGTCCCCCATGGTGATGAAAATAATAAGAAGAACGACTTGTTTGCACCCGGACGAATGGCGTTCGTTTTTGAGCTAACGGACGAAGTGGGACATTATAACGACCCGTTTGCGATTCCGACAGCCATCATTCGAAGTAAAGCCGAAATGCAGTCGGTGGCCAGACAACGTGGCGATATGGATCCGCAAACGCAAGTGGTGATTCAAAAGATTGGAAATATTATGAAGGGTCAGCGAAAAGAAGAGGAGAAAAAGGCAGAAGCAGCAAAAAAGAAGAAGGCAGCAGAAGAATCCGCACCGGCTGCCGTGGTCGATCCATTCGACGGCGATATCTTTGCGGATGTAGGACGGGACTATGTGCTTGATGAAAAAGCAATAGAGAGAAAAGAAGAAACGTCTGATAAAGGCAAGGCTAAATCTGTGGATTACTTTAAAGACCTGGATACCCGAGTCGTCGAGGAAGAGGAAAAGGAACGAGATGATGCAAAGAAGAAGGAAGAAGAAGTGGCCAATCTGCTGTCGCGGGCGACAAAGGAAGCAGAGGAATCAGAGGTGCAGGCACCATCATTATTACCTTCGAAACGAGGGAGAGCGCCATACGAAGAATTCGATCCTGACGCAAACGACATTGAAATGTATGGTCTCGGCGCGTCTGCGTTACCGACATCCTTCGAGGAGCGACAACGCATGGTTTATACGTCAGATGACGAGGATAATAGAGGTGCCGGTACTTCATTGGTGGATCAAGGAACACATCGCAACAAAAAGGCGCAGCTGACACGGTGGGACTTTGATAATGAAGAAGATTGGCAGAAATACAAGGATTCTGTCGAGATTCATCCAAAGAGTGCATTCCAGTTTGGCGTGAAAGTGGGCGACGGTCGTAAGCGTAACAGAGAACAACGCAGAGGACTGTCTGAAAAGCAGAAGTTTAATCGCGAATACCAAATGATCAAGAATATCATGGAAAAGAAATATGGCACGAAGCCAGCATAATATTCTGTATTTTTCGTTTCTTGACTATCACATAAGTCACTTAATAATAGTAACAAAACACAAGTCATCTTCGTTTTCCCGAAGAGGATGACCGAACTATCCAAACATGCTTAAATGCATCTTCTGGTTTCAGTCTTCGCTCTGGATCCCACTGAAGGCACTGATTCACAAAGTCAACGAACTTTTCATCCGCCGACATTAGAGCTTGTGCTAACGTCTTGGATCCTGGCCTTCGCTTTCGTCCTTTGGAGTTGGGTACAATACGTGGGTTTCCATTTGAATCTAACCAAAGGGTTAATCATCAGAAAGTGCTACTATTTTAGAAGTTGCCATTTACCAAAGAAGAGTTTCCGTCGTGTGCTTTTTTCAATCAAATACTTATCGGGTACACCTTGGATTTCCATAATACAAGCCAGCTGTTCCTGTTCATTCTCTCCTGGGAAAAGGGGGTATCCTAATGAACGAATCCACTTGGTCCATTTCATACTCTTTGCGTTTTCCCCGCTTTGCTCATTACCTGTGTGTAGCTCTGCCAAAATGCATCCTACGCTCCACATATCGATTGCCATACTATATTCCATTCCCAGAATCACTTCAGGCGAGCGATAAAACCGGCTCTGGATATAGGTATATACTAACGGGCATTGGCTCAGTATTCCGCTGCCACTTTATCTTTGTGCCATTTTCTTCTTTTACCTTTCTCATGTTCAAGACAGGAGCTACCAAAATCGATCACCTTGATAGAGCTTTTGGTAGGGTTCTTCAGAAGCACATTCTAAGTTAAAAAACCTGTTAGATCGCAGTTCCGGTGGGGGCGGTTGTACATTCATTACCTCTGGCTTTAGATCGCAATGGATCAACTTGTGCTTGTGCAAAAGCACCAGGGAATTCAACAGTTGAATCGTGAACCTATTCGAAGATTTAAGTGTCCAGTACAAAGACAGAACCACCTAACGGTTAGCGTACCTTCGAATGAGCCCCATACTGAAACCCTTAAAGTTGTTGCTCTTGATAAAGTCATACAAGTTGATACTGAGGCACTCAAAAGCAATGCATAAATGATTCCGAAAGTAGAAATGGTCAAGCATGCGCACATTGTTATGTTTATCCTCAGGATCCTGGAAAGGTGTGTCCGTGAATGAATGCCACAACGCACTCTCTATTGCTATCTTTCCTTCCTTACCCATTTGACCAGGTCTTTCAAGATCTTGACTTCCACCAGAGCCTGAGCATGGAACCGTTTCTTATTCCTAATGATTTTTATCGCGACCATCTGCCCGGTCTTGTGATCATAACATTTGAGCACTTGCCCAAACGATCCCCTGCCCAGCACCTCGAGCACTTCGTATCGGTAAACGAGATGGTCACGAAGAACAATGTGATAGTCCCCGCGATCATCATCGTATCCGTGGTTACACGTCTGCTGTTCTATCGTCGCCTGGCGCTTCTGCGCATGGTTCCCAACAAAGTAGATCTGTGGGTATTCCATTATTTCTGATTTCTCATATGGCGTCAAACTCGACTGGTAGAGCTTATATGCAGCTAAAAGGGAAAAAACCGTGAGCTTCAATGAAAGCAAACGCTACTTGAAGACCACGTACTTTGAGGACTCATGGGAGCACGTATACTCTTCTCTTTTTCTCGGACATGCTTAGTGGTCTGATCGCGCTCTGCTGCAACCAAATCCGCCATTTCGTCTTTTGCGTTCGCTGTCGTGCCTGTACTGTTATTGCCACCACCACGCAGCACAGTAACCTCAGTGCTAGTTTCACGATGCGGTTTGAGTCTCTTTTCCCGCTCGACCAGCGAGCCCGCTGAACCCTCATCCACCAAGCCTTGGAGTCGTTCATGTAAAAGTGTGTGTTTCCGCCTTGACATGGTCTGGTTATTATTATTGCTGTTATCATTCCTGCTCCCATTAATTGATTCCGGCGGGCTAATTAAGCCATGTGCAGAAACTAAATTGGCTGTGAGTGCTTGGGACTTGTGTCGCTCTTTGTCCATCTGCTCCTGCAATATGTCATTGACTAATGAACGTCTCCTGCTGCTGGTCTTGGATGACGAAACAGTGCTCACTTTGCGTTGTCGTGGAGGGTGACTCTCCTGGATGTTGTTGGTGGTCGTGCTAATAGTTGTTGATGTCGTTTTTTGCGGGCGAGTTGTTGACGCTGGTGCGGTCAGCTTTGTGGACTTGGTTGTACGTGTGGAGGAATTGGGGGTAGGTTTAGCACTTCGTGGGTATCTTGAACTGGCAGTGCTGGTGCTACTGGATATCACAATCGAGCCAGAATATACTGTCGTTGTTGGCCCGACCTTAGCCGCTGCCGTCATGGGATGGAGTTCGCCATTACTGTTGCTATAACTGTTTCTTTCCTTTACTGTGTGTTGTTTCTTTTGTTTGACGGCCGGTTCCGTGCTGTTAGAGCGATCTCTTTCAGTTTCAGAAAAACTCAATAGGTCATCCTCACTGCCCGCCGCAAATGAGTTCTCAAGGGTGTGCCGTGGTGTCTTAGAAACAGGTAGCGGAATGCGAGTAGGTGTTTTGGCTGCTGAGCGAGAAGACGATTTCGTGGATTCCTTGGCTTCGCGGGGCACTGACAGAACGGGCTGCTCGAATTTTACTGGCGACACTGCTAAAGGTGCCATTGCTGATGACGACGCCGCCAAATTCCCTGGGAGGGTCTAACAATGGGGAGAGAAAAAAGAAGGAAAAGGAACGGTTATGCATTACAATCACGAAACTGCATCTCTATATTTCAGTTTGGCCTTCCCTTGCTCCCAGAACCCCTTTCTTGTCTTCTCTCTCACACATACATTCACGCACGCACACATATCCAAAGCGGAACCATTGTACTTACCTTGCCCCTTTTTCTCTCCCAGTTGGTCCTGGTTGACCTTGATTCAGATACATCGTCATCATCGACTTCAGAAGAAAAATCGACCTTGGGCTGCTGCTGTTGCTGCACAACCTTCCTTTTTATCGTTGAAGCGGACGGCAGTTCATACTCCTTGCTGTTTGCAGCGCGCAGTGGTGGATAAACAAGTTTTGATTCAAATCGAGCATCTTCATCCAATAAATGAGGTGTATTAGCTGATGCATTGTCATTACACAATAGCGGATCAAACTTGTCCAGCGGGTTTTCTTCCCCAAAAAGGTCTCTGTCACTACGTCCACTTTTCATACCATTTCTCATGGTGCTGTTTACCATACTCATCGTCCGAACGCGTGCCGAGTGACTCGCCACGTGCTCATCTTCAATATCACGCAGCAGATTTGTGCTCGTTGTCCGGGATGCCGAGTTCCGATGCTGTGTAGCAGAATCAGCCTTGCTCGATTGCAGTGATGTTTTCTTTCCTGCAGCACAATCAGTATACTTGAAACAATACAATAAGATCATCTGTAACATACCGTCAGTGGCACTATTGCGATTTTCTGCCTGTGCTGCTACACTCAGCTTCGTTGGTTTCATTTCACTTTCGAGCCAAGCAATAGAATCATTGTCCTTAGACACGGATGACAGCGTGCGTACTCTTCGGCTGGTAGACCGAGCGGGGGTAGGTAAGCTAGTTCTCGGGAACGTATTGGATGCACTCGTGAGGCTGGATTTCGGAGTCGGCAGACGCGTGGGCGTCTTTGGTGAATCCGACAACGGTGACCGTTTACTGCTTTTTTCACGGGCGATTTCTTCGACGCGCAGCTCTGTAGGCTTCTTCTTGTTGTGCAGAGTCGATTGGGAAGGGGAGAGGATAGATTGAGATGGAGTCGGTATTTCGGCTGCAAGATCAGGTCCAGTTAGCAAGTCAACCGTAGGTTGGGATGCCCTAGCATTGTTGTTGACAACGAGAGGATCGAACTGCATAATAAGCTTTGATCTGTCGTTCTTCAGTTCAAATTTATTGCGAATGTTCATAAAAGATACTGATGCATTAGGCCTTGGAGGCGAAGCAGGTGAGCTCGTTGTGTCACCATCCGTCAGCTTGCTTGTGGCGTGTGGAACCAGGTGATCATCCAGCAACAATGACGGCGCACGCGGAGTGTCGTTGTCTTCCTCGAAATCCCCGAGCAGATCAACGAGCGGTGTCGTCGTAGTGAAGTTGTTATTTTCTCTGGTGATGGAGCTATTGGACGAACTCTCGCTGTCTGGACGATCCTCGTCGACTTGTGATGATCTATTTTTCAGTCGATAACTTGCCAGACGCTGAGCTGACGCCGCAATGAGTCCTTCCAAATCCTCGAGACTCGCATCATGCAAATCCAACTTATTAAATTCTTTTCCGTTCGGCATTTTGCCACCGTATCGCGCCGAGCCATCGTCCGTCGTTGTTGTTGTTGTTGACCACACTGATGAAGATCGATTCTGCTGGTAGGACAAGTCGCTTTTCGCAGAAGACCGTTTTTTCCATCCGTCGTCCTCTTGATGCGGGCGTCTCGGCATCATGTCTGCGCGGCGCTTACTCCAGTTTGCCGCATCCGTCACTCGTTGTTCCAGATCATCTAGCTCGCGCATACGTTCTGCTTGGGTCTGTTGCCGTTTTACTGCTTCCAACGTAAAAGTGTGGCACCACTGCCGTTCGCCACTCGACGAGGAAGACGAAGAAGAGCTTGGTGATAAAGTGCCCTTTATCCAAGAAGGCTGTGTATGAAGCGACATGCACGTGGGTTATATTGTTCTTTTTCAAAAAAAAAGAGAATTTGGTGTGTTCCATTAGCTGATACAGTATGTATTACACATTATAACCGTACCTTTGAGCAAAAATAATAGAACTGAAAAAAGACACCTCAGTTAATTAAGAGCAGCAATAGTTTGGAGTTTTCCTCCGAATACCTAATTGCAAAAGGGAGATTATGCGTAATGTTTCAGCCTTAAAGGCATGAAAGCCCTGATCTGTCAGCTTCGTCCGCTGAATGAGGAAATATTGGAAAGCAAGTGAAATCTCCGATGGGAAACGAGGGCGCGATGAACTAGCTCTGAAGTATCGAAATGGAAAATTGCAAAAGACCCAAAAAAGAGATTTAAACTTCGTTTGTCTTCTTTTACTTTGCAGCTCCTGGCCTTCTTGCCCCACTCGGAGAACAAAAACTGACAAGCCAATCATTGCTCGTATCTCCTTTTGTCATGCGAGTCTTTCTCATTCCCTGCATGCTCCCCCTCTCTGTCTGCACAGTATTGCGCGTTTAATCTGGAGATTGAGCAGCGACTTTTGGACAGTGCACCCATTAAATTGAGACAAATATTAAGGTCGCATGAGGCGAATACAGTACACAACCTTTAGCTTGACCCTTTGAAAAATGTCATATCTCCAAGTCAGTTATATAAAATTAGATCAAAACTGAATTGAGACAAATTCGCTGCAGAGTTGACAATTCTTGAGGCTGGCGACAACGGTGGCCTCAGACCCAGGCAACAGATTCAAACCCAGTTGTGGTTCGCAGGTCGTTCAGATGTAAGGCTGGCAATCAATGTATAACCCACACAGTATTTGTGCGACTTTCTGAGTATTGCTGGCTCTTGTGGCGTAACAGTATCAATGCATGGATCGTTTATCTTTAAGCATGTTATACAGGCATGGTGAAAGAACTTCATAAATTATATATTGAGTAGTGCAGTCTGCCAGTACAAAAACAGAACACAACAATGCAGGGAGAAAAGACCTCACTATTATATGAAAAAGAGTATCTAGAAAGGTGCGAGGAGGTGGGGAATAGGATTAGGGTGCCTGCTGCTGTGGCGGCTGCTGCTGTTGCGTATACATGGAACTGACGCGCTTCGTTGCTGTCTCAGACTGCTCAGACACACAGTGTCGGGGGAACACACCCTTGACATTGCCTCGGGAAAGGTTGATACCTTGGCACCATCCATCGTCGTACTGGATCAAAATCTCGACACGATCACCAGGCTGAATATCAATTTCATCGCTGAGTGTGGGCGTGTAAGTCGAAATGACTGTAAAGACACCGAGCGAGTTTGTGCTCTGCTGTGGTGCTGCTTCTGGTGCTGCTACTGCTGGTGCTACTGCAGCGCTTGGAGCAACAGCAGCCGCAGCGGCGGCTGGTGGCATAATGGGAGATGAATCGGCGATCGGAGGTAGCTGAACCGGTGTGGTCGTCAAAGAAGCAGCATAGGCTGTATGCGGAGGAGGAGCGTTGTTGTATTGTGCCATTTGAGGCGGAGGTGGGTCGTGGCTGCCAAAGCCCATCGTGAACGGATCCGGCTTTTTGGCCGCCATTTGGCGTCGTCTGTGCCGAGCTTGTCTTTTCCGTATCGCCAAGAAAGCGATCAGACCCGCGAGAGCTATCACAACGGCAGCAATGATGCCGCCCACCGCGCCACCCGAAACACCACCACCAGACGACGAGTTGCTGTCCGTTTGGCTGGAGTCCACGAAGCTGGATGGACTCGCGTCAGTTGATTCCGGCGTTGTCGTGGCAACGGGGCTAATACCATTCTGGGATATGCTGGCATTACTGCTGCTCACTGAGGACGCTGTCTTGGCGCTGCTTGAACTGCTCGACGTTGGCTCTGCCTTTTTCGTCGAGGACTTGGATTGTGTATTCGCAGCTTTGGTTGTACTAGTACTAGTGGCAGAAGTAGAAGTCGAAGTAGGGGTATTCTTGGCTGCCCCGGTATTTGACGCGTTCGCATGCTGAGTAGGTGAAGAGTTACTCTCAGATTTGGTTTGCTGAGGCGCCTGAGACTTCTCTGTAGGCGAGCTGCTTGTTTCTAAAATAAAACAAATCAAACGATATAAAAAAATAGCTATGACTTATACGAGCTCTGCTTATTTACCCGTTGGCTTGTTGCTAAACGACAACGGTGCGCTTTCTTCTGGCACAGCACGTCTAGCCGGTTGCCACAAGGGGGTCGCCTGTGTGATTTCGGCTATCGAGATCAGAATGGCCGCAAGCGATGGTGAAGAAAGTTGCTGGGTCATCTCTACTCTACTCTAGTCAAGGAGCGGGTACGGGAGCCTGCGAGCTCTTGCAAAAGATAAATAATAGAAGTGGGAGGAAATGAAAGGCAAGGAGGTCTCCAAGGTTAACCTTGGTGCGCTTTTTACCGAAAGGGGAGCTGATGGATGTGAAAGGGAAGAAGGAAAAATAAACACAAGGAGAATACACCACTTCATGTTGCACAAAACGATATTAAACGCTTTCAAGCAAACACAGCGCGCTCTTCATTTCTCACTAAAGACATAGTGCGACCCAACCACAGCCTTCAGAAGTTATCGGAAGGGGGGAGACGCCATGCCTGCTTTGGATACGGCAAAGTGATACGATTGGGCACCCCGGGGTTTGCCCACCTGAAGCACTGCCAAAGATGTACTGGGAAAATGCACTTTTCTAAAAGCACTCAATTTGATCTGCAGTCGGATCTCCACTGCTATCCGTTCATACAGCTTCGACCAGATTAATCTCATTTGGCATAAATGACAAGTTTAACTGTTTTACATTGACCAGATTCTTCAGGGAGAGAGAGAGATGCTTGGATTGACCGTCAGCTAATGAGAGAGGTCGCGGTTTCAAATTCTCGCTATTCGCTGTTCTGCAGAAAACGCAAGAGATCGTTAGTCCTTGTTTAAATCATGACGTGTCAACATATTACTAGCACGCAGTTGACGCCTCCTTCAGCGTATACGCAGGTGCACAAGGAAGAATGCACCCAATGTTTTGATTCTCAAGTATGAATACAATCCAATAAAGGACGCGTCAGAGAAAGATCTGTTATTCATTTTATGCGATCGCGCGGGCAGGATGGACCAGAAGGCATTGATGTCTGCTTGACATGTTTTAATGGTGGTTGCGTTGACCCTGAGAGAAAGCATGCCTACAACCACTACAGCTTAACTGGGCACCCACTCGCTCTCAACATTCGCCGCATTACATTGGACAAAGCGAAAAGGGTGAGAAAAAGAGATGAGAGCGATAACGTATACTTCGATTTTCGTCTTTCAGCTGATTTCAGTCCTAGCCAGACGATGGTTCACCACCACCACAGAAAATCAGCAAGCTTGCGATTGTTCCTGAAGACGAAGAGACCAAATATGAATACGGTACCAAAGTCCGATGCTACGCTTGCAATGGCACTGAAGCCAATAAGGATGCTACACCAACGGTAGAATAACACATCATGGAGAGCAAAGATATTTAAATATCTGACCTGATTGTAAAACAGCTATCAAGCGTTGTGGACGCAGTTATGGCACATATGTCCTCAGCCAAGCAGTCCGAGGTCAAGGCGTGGGAAGAGGAGATTACGGCTTGTGAGCATACTCTCTGCTTAGTCCAGGAGCCACCTAGAAAACTAGAGCAACAGGCACTTGCACACTGTAGCAAATGTGACCTGAAAGAAAACTTATGGCTTTGTCTCACTTGTGGCAATCTCGGCTGTGGCAGAAGACAATATGATGGTTCGGGCGGTAACAATCATGCATTGGAGCACTTTGAGCAGACTGGCCACGGTGTGTCCTGCAAACTTGGGACGATCACTCCGGAAGGAACAGCCGGTAAACCAGACAGAGAAAGCCTCAATGTTCCTGCGAAGCAAAAACGCTTATAATACGTCATAGACATTTACTGCTACATTTGCAACGATGCGAAACTTGATAATGACCTATCAACGCACCTTGCCAACTGGGGCATTAACGTTTCGCAGCAGATGAAGACTGAAAAAAACATGACCGAACTGGTAAAACTAAAGGAAAATGTATCCCTTTCTGTTGCTGTGTATTGATTTGAACCCTATTTAGCAATTGGAGCAGAATCTCAAGTTTGACTTTAGTATGACCACAGAGGATGGCAAACAACTAGAACCAAGATTCGGTCCTGAATATACTGGTATGAAGAATCTAGGAAACAGGTACCTTATGCAAGCATGTGGCCGTCTTCCAAGACCTACCTAATCCGACTTGTTCAAGTTGCTACATGGCATCCGTTCTGCAATCCGTTTTCGATATAGATGCTTTCAAGGAGCGATATAACAATGAGCTCAAAGACCATGCAAAGAGCTGCACTAACGAGCCCGCCAACTGCTGGTATTGTCAGCTTCACAAACTTGCAGACGGCTTGCTATCTGGAAGATATTCGCAACCACAAGAGCCTCAAACCGAGGGCGGGACTCCTTCGCAGCAGGGTATCGCCCCTGCCATGTTCAAAGCCCTGGTGGGTAAAGGCCACGAGGAGTTTTCCACCATGCGGCAACAAGATGCGTATGAATTCTTCCAGTTCTTTTGTAAATCCGTGGCTCAAAAAGAACACGCAAACAAGCAAAGGGACCCTACAAAGTTCTTTGAATTCAACATTGAGCAACGCCTCCAATGCGGCAAATGCAAAAAAGTGCGTTATCAGACCGACACTACAAACAGCATATCAGTGAATGTCCCTGCTCGGCGGAAAAATGACCCAACAGAAGCTGCTGAGAAGAAAGAAGAAGACGCATATGAGCCTGTGGATTTTTATGAGTGCATGAACACTTTTGCGCAGGAGGAAACTGTCGAAGGCTACAATTGCCCTAGCTGCAATGAGAAGACGACAGCATTCAAGTATGTACCTGGCAATAACTGAGTTATCAAACATGAAAAACTTACTGATCCTTATTTAGATCTACAAAGTTTAGTACGTTTCCTGAAATCCTTGTCGTTCATGCTCGTCGTTTTGCATTTATTGATTGGGTTCCTCGAAAGCTGAGTATGTCACTGGCTGATATTTGGTGTTCTCTATTCTTGCATGGGGGCTCATTCAGTCTATCGATAGACGTCACCATCAAGTTCCCAGAGGGTCCTCTGAATCTGGAAAAGTATCGTGGTACTGGTCAGCAGCCTGGAGAAGAGCTTTTGCCAGCAGATGCGCCGAGTGCTGCTGGTAAGCAATAAGGTCATATAAGAGTGAACGCATGGACTATAACTGTATAAATAATGTAGAACCGACTTTCGATCAAGCTGCGCTTGACCAACTGCTAGCCATGGGTTTCCCAGAAAATCGATGTAAAAGAGCACTTTTGAACACTGGGAATAATGGAGTAGAAGTTGCTATGAACTGGTTATTAGAACACATGGAAGATCCTGGTAGGTGCTATTATTCCCCGCCTTGTTGTCGACGCGGAACCCTTTTCGTGCTCAATCCACTACTAGGCATTGATGATCCGTTAGTTCCTGCTGAAGAATCGACAGCGTCGCCAGAGCAGATAAACATCTTGTGTGATATGGGGTTCACTCGGCAACAAGCAAAGAAAGCTCTTAAGGAGACGGTAAGACACTAGACAAGAGGAGAAGGAGGAAGGTGTACTGGATGAGTGATTGACCGATGAGTGCAGAACAATGATACGGAAAGAGCACTCGATTGGTTATTTAGCCATCCGGATGACACGGGCGTAGAAGAAGCGACGGCAGGTCCCAAACCTATACCTGGTGGTAAGATGGCATGCTGTTTATTCAAGGGCGCGATATCATAACATAATTCACACTTCCTGTCATTAGATACCAACCCGCCATTCGATTATACCGTAAAGTCCTTTGTATCGCATAAAGGAACATCTGTTCATTGCGGCCACTATGTCGCGCACGTCCGGAAGAATGACGCGTGGATTCTGTTTAACGACAACAAAGTTGCAGTATCACCAAATCCTCCTATGGGTGAAGCCTATTTATATTTTCTTCAAAGACAGCGTTCATAATGTTGACAGTATGATAACAATAAAAAATGCAAAATGTGCTTTTTGTTATTGAAAAACTATCTACATGAAAATATAACTTTTAACTATATGCTTGATTAATCTAACCACGAAGGGTGCCGAGGACAAGAGCCAGCAACGCCATTCTGACATAAAGACCATAGCGCATCTGGCGGAAGTAAGCCGCGCGTTGATCAAAGTCGACTTCAGGTTCAATTTCATTGACACGTGGCAAGGGATGCATGACAATCATTTGGGACTTGGCCTTGCTAAGCATATCGTTATTCAGAATGTAAGCGTCCTTGACGGCCTTGTACTCTTCTTCAGAAGCGAATCGCTCCTTTTGAATACGGGTCATGTACAAGACGTCGGTGGATCCAATAACATCGTCCAGCGAGCTATATACGTTCTGTTTCACACCTGCGGCCTCGACTTCCTCCATGACTTCCTTGGGCATCGAGAGCGAATCGGGCGAGACATAGTTGAGCGTGACTTGGTAGTACGCCAGGATCTTGACCAAACTGTGAACCGTGCGACCGTTCTTGAGGTCACCAACAAGCGTGATGGTCAAGCCGTTCACGGTACCGAGTTCTTCACGGATTGTAAACACATCGAGGAAGGCTTGCGTCGGGTGTTCACCGATACCGTCACCGGCATTGATGATCGGCACCTTGGAGTACTTGGCGGCCAGCTGGGCACTGCCCGGTTGAGGGTGACGGAGGATAATCACATCGCCGTAGCAGCCCAGAGTGCGCACGGTATCGGCCAGCGATTCTCCCTTTTGCACAGACGAGGTCGTGGCGCTCACTGAGACCACTTGGCCGCCCAGACGCAGCATCGCGGCTTCGAACGAGGATGACGTGCGTGTCGACGGTTCAAAGAACATCGTGTTCATCACACGACCTTGCAGGATATTGATAGAGCCGTACCGTTCAACCAGGTTGCGCATCTCATGCGCGACGCCAAACAGCAGGTGGAGGTCGTTGCGGTCAAACTGCTTCGATCGCAGGATGTGCTTGCGGTAGAAGGGCGAGCGGCTGATGACACGTGCGAGTGATGCAGAGATCTCGTAGCTCGGAGCTTGGTACGATACCATCTGCTGATCCGAGGCGCCAGCCAGCTTCACTGGATCCGCAGGCGTGATCCGGGGTGACTTGATTTCGGCTGTCTCGGGTACAGGCGTCAGCTGGTCCTTGTGCTGAGCTTCCTTCGCGGCCGCAGCCGTCGTGGACGACTTGACAGCCTGTGCTTGGATCGACACGTCGCGTCCCATCGTACCGTCCGCCAAGCATGTACCATCCATATACAACGTCTTCTCGTCAGCAGAAACTCGGTGGACAGCTCCACGGATCGCGCGTCCCTCCAAAGGTGACCATGCGTCGTCTGTCTTGGGCCACACCCGTTGTCGGTCCACCTCTACTTCCACACATGTGCTGTTATCGTGCTGGGGCACAAGACCAAAGATGCGCCGAGGATTGTCGTGCAGTCGCTCAGAGATATCCTTGAGCTTGAGACGGCCCTCGGCCACCGCATTCAGCAACAGAGGCAAGGCCTCCCTGATGCCAGCCTCCGGAGACACAGGCTTGCCCAGCTCGGCAGCGAGCTTGCGCGGCGTCGATCCAATCGTGAAGCAGTCAATCACATCCAGGCTCTTCCACAGCGCCTCCTGTTCCTTCTTGGTCGGCAAAAGCTTGGTATTGTTAAACTCCTCGGAGCTAAAGAACAACGAATAGATCGCCACGTCGCACGTCACTTCCAGGCCCTTGTTCTTGCTCATCTCGATCAGTGCCAAGTCGTTCTTGCTCATGACGTTCGTGACGTGGATCACCCGGTTGTGCAGCGACGCCAGCAGCAGGATCGACGCCAGGTCCGTGCCGCGCGCTTCCGTCACGATCAGCTGAGAGCTTGGCCACGACGAGAACACCGAATCGAACACAGAAACTTCACCACTGCCGATCTTGCTTGCATTCAAAAGCACGGCAGCCGCGTTCGCAGAGGCGGCAGCGAGCTTGTTCGCATTGCTGCTGGTGGCCGTCATGTTGAGCATATAGTCCGTGTAGGCCGATTTGCGTGCGCCGGACGCCGCGGCTTCGAGCGAAGCTTCATCTTGCAAGTCGTCCGCGAACGCAGAGACTGTTGTGAATCCGGCAGCCAAGGATGCCTTGAACACCGCGCCAAAATCGGCGCTGCTTGGAAGCACCGCGTTCAAGTTGAAGAGGCCAGGCAGAGTAGCCGTCGTATGGCTCGTCTTGTAGTCCACGCTGCTCACTTCAAACTCGTGTTTGCGAGCCAGTGCCTCAATGAAGACCTTGGCGCACTTGACGTTCGTCAGGAGAGGGATAGAGTAGTCCACCGCCATACGACGCGATCGGTAACCCTTGGACATGTAGGACGCAGGACGGCGGAAGCGGTTACGCGACGGCAAGTTGATGTACAGGTCAATCAGGTTGTTGGACAAGTGTTGCTGCAATGAGTATTCCGCCTTGAGCTTGTCGCCTGCGTCTCCCTCCAGAGACTCCAGATGCTTCACAGGGATATTGTGTTCCTGAATAAAGTCGGCCGTACCCGTCGTGGCGAAGATGTTGTAGCCGAGCTCGTGCAGCTTTCGGACAGAAGGCAACAGTTCCTGCTTCTCCTTGTATGAACCGATCGACAGCAAAATGTTCTTTTTCGGCAGCGTGAAGCCAGTGGCAAGCAACGCCTTGAGGTATGCCGAATACTTGTCTTTGCCGAAACATGCGACTTCACCCGTCGAAGCCATCTCTACACCCAACACTGGATCCGCGCCTGACAGACGGCTAAACGAGAACTGCGGCACCTTGACACCCACATAGTCCTTGGGAAGTTCCACCTTCGGGTACGGCTCCACGGGGTATCCGAGCATGGCATTCGTCGCCATTTCCACCAAGTCAATACCCAGCACCTTGGACACGAACGGGAACGAGCGAGCAGCACGCACATTGCATTCAATAACCTTGATCTCGTTGTTCTTGGCGATAAACTGAATGTTGAATGGGCCAGTGACATTGAGCGCGCGCGCGATCTTTGTCGTGGCGCTCTCGATTTTGCGCACCGTTTCAGGGTCCAGATCCTGCGGCGGCAAGACCAACGTAGCATCACCCGAGTGAACACCGGCATTCTCGACGTGTTCAGAGATGACGTGCATAATCAGCTTGCCGTCCAGGGCAACCGCATCCATTTCGATCTCCTTGGCTTCTTCAATGTACTTGGAGATCACAACAGGGTGCTCGCGAGACACAGCAGCGGCTTCTTTGAGGTAGGACACGAGGTCGTCCTTGGAGAACACGACGTTCATCGCAGCGCCCGAAAGCACATAGGATGGACGAACCAGCACTGGGTAGCCCACCTTGTCACAGAACCGTTCGGCTTCATCAAAGCTCGTCAACTCTTTCCACTGTGGCTGGTCCACGCCAATACGGTCACACATGCGCGAGAACTTGTAGCGGTTTTCGGCACTGTCAATCATTTCGGGCGACGTGCCCAGCACCTTGACGTTCTGACGGTACAAGGGCAATGCAATGTTGTTGGGCGTCTGGCCACCCATGGACATAATCACGCCCGCCGACCGCTCGACTTCGTAGATATCCAAGACACGCTCCAAGTTTATGTTCTCAAAGTAGAGCCGGTCGGCTTCGTCGTAATCTGTCGACACTGTCTCCGGGTTGTAGTTAACCATGACCGTCTTGACACCCTTTTCGCGCAAGGTACGGATAGCACGCACAGCGCACCAGTCGAATTCGACAGACGAACCAATACGGTATACACCGGAACCAAGCACCATGATACCATTGTCCTCAAAGGTAACGTCATGCTCCACAGCATTGTAGGTCATGTATAGATAGTTGGTGAATGCAGGGAACTCAGCGGCAACTTTTTAGAAGTCCAACGGGTCAGTAAGCGATCTCTTTCTCATACATAAAACAAGGCAGACGACTTTACCAGTATCAATTTGCTTGACAAAGGGTGTCACGCCGTACTCTTGACGCAATCGTCGAATCGCGAGCTCGTTGCTGTTCAACTTGTTGGCAATCTGACGATCCGAGAAACCAAGTTGCTTGGCGGACCGGAGCAAGTTACCAGGCACGTTGGCCTTTGTAAAGTTTGCAAGACGCTTGTCGAGGTTAACGATGCGCATCAGCTTGTTCAAGAACCACTTGTCAATCTTGGTCAATTCCCAGATACGGTCCACAGTGTAGCCGTTGTGCATGGCATTAGCGATAGCAAACAAGCGCTGATCCGAAGGGTTTTGCAACTCATTGTCCAAGTTGTTATTATCAATAATGTCGCTCTAGAGAAAAAGAAAAACAGTAAGTCGAGGGGGAGGGGACCATGTCCATAATGCTCTGGTCAATACTTACCGGACTAAAACCAATAAAGTTGTAATCAATAGCACGGATGGCTTTCTGGATCGTTTCTTCAAATGTTCGTCCAATAGCCATGACTTCACCGACCGACTTCATGGATGAACTGAGAGCCGTGCTGACACGGTTGAACTTCTTCAGATCCCAGCGAGGAATCTTGACAACGACATAGTCAAGCGAAGGCTCAAAGCATGCGCAAGTGACCTTGGTCACACTGTTCTTGATCTCGTTGAGTGGAATGCCCAGACCCAGTTTAGCGGCTACAAAGGCAAGAGGATAGCCAGTGGCCTTGGATGCCAAGGCCGACGAACGCGACAAACGGGCGTTGACTTCAATGATGCAGTATTCCTTGGAGAATGGGTTCAGGGCATACTGAATGTTACATTCGCCGACGACGCCCAAGTGACGAATGACGTTCACGGCTGTGGTACGAAGCATGTTGTAGTCCTCGTCGGACAGAGTCTGGGAAGGAGCCACGACGATCGAGTCACCCGTGTGGATACCCAGCGGGTCAAAGTTCTCCATGTTACAGACCGTAATACAATTGTCCTGGCAATCACGTACGACTTCGTATTCAATCTCTTTCCAGCCCTTCATGGATTTCTCAATGAGCACTTGGGGCGATGTCGCAAAGGCCTTGTTGCAGAGCGCCACGAGTTCCTCTTCATTGTCAGCAAAGCCAGAGCCAAGACCGCCCAGCGCATACGCTGCACGGCAAATGACAGGATAACCGATTTCCTTGGCGGCGGCCAGAGCTTCGGCCGTGTTCACAGCAGAAGCCGACTGGGCGCACTTTTCATTGATCTCGTACAGAGCCTGAGCAAACAGGTCACGATCTTCGGTGGTGATGATAGTCTCGATTGGAGTACCCAGCACCTTGACGCCCAGCTCTTCGAATTCGTCCTTGAGCTTCACACCGACATTGAGCGCGGTCTGACCACCAAACGTGCAAAAGATGCCGTCTGGCTTCTCAAACTTGATCACCTTGCGGACAAAGTCAGGCGTCACTGGCAAGAAATAGACCTTGTCGGCCAGACCCTTGGATGTCTGAATGGTGGCGATGTTGGGGTTGATCAGGACAGTGTAGATGCCTTCTTCCTTGAGAGCCTTGATGGCTTGAGAGCCAGAGTAGTCAAACTCACCGGCCTGGCCAATCGACAAACCGCCAGAACCAAGCACAAGCACTTTGCTGACAGACACCCGAGGGTTCTTCTTGATGTTCTCCTCCTTGGTGCCGCCAGGGAACTTGACCGGCACCAGCTTGCCCTGTTCGACGCATTCGCGCACCGTGCTGATAAAGACGTCAAACAGAAACTCTGTGTCGCGCGGACCAGGCGTGGACTCGGGGTGGAACTGGACCGAAAAGACAGGAAGAGTCTTGTGTACGATACCTTCGTTGGACCCGTCATTGGCATTGATAAACAGTTCTTGGAAATCGTCAGGTAAGGTCGATGCGTCTACTGCGTAACCATGGTTCTGCGATGTAATGTAGCAGCGACCGGAGATCATGTTTGTGCAAGGGATGTTTTGACCGCGGTTACCGTACTTCATCTTCATGGTCTTGGCGCCTGCAGCGAGTGCCAACAGCTGGTGACCGAGACAGATACCAAAGATGGGCTTGTGGGCAGCCTTGAGCATGGACCGGAGACGCTGGAATGTGGTTTGAACCATGGTCGGGTCACCGGGACCGTTCGAGATGAAAAGACCGTCGTACGAGTCCGTTGGTTCAGCCGTAAAGTCGTAATCCCACGGGACCACCTTGAGCTCGACGCCGCGATGCACAAAGCAGCGGATCTGGTTGAACTTCATACCGACATCCACGGCCAGGATACGCAGGGTGCGTCCCGAAGGTGTCTTGATGGCTTTGCCAGGTTCAGGGCTGTAGACCTTGGGTTCCTTGATGGACACCTCAGCGACCAGATTGCGCTTGTTGGGATCGACCCACTCGACATCTTGATAATCGTGCATCCATCGTTCAGAAGAAGACTTGGCGTCGCTGCCCGTCGAGAAGCCCAAAGCACTGGCGGCCGAGTCAAGCACAGAGACAGTCGTCTTGGGGAACAGGATCTTGGCCAAGAAAACACCCTGCATTCTGATCTTTTTGGTCAACGCACGGGTATCGATGCCGTACAATGCTGGCACATTGTTCTCCTTCAACCAGGCAGACAGAGACGAGTTGGCCAAATGGTGCGAGTAATCCGGCGAGTAATTGCCGACGATCAAACCAGCCACATGGATCTCTCTTGATTCATAGTACTTGGGAATATCCTTCAGGATCTCATCCATTTCAGTGCGAGAAGGAGCACCGTAATTGCCAATCAATGGAAAAGTCAAGACAAGAATTTGGCCTCGATAGGACGGATCTGTCAATGATTCCGGATAGCCGACCATACCTGAGAGAGAACAAGCAAGCAGGATAGGTCAGCAAAGAGAGAAGAGGAGGCAGCTTATAATAGATGGCTTTTGCCCTCGTCATACCAGTTTGAAAGACGCATTCGCCCGAGATACTCTTGGCTTCCGAGCCGAACGAGATACCTTGGAAGGACGTTCCGTCTTGCAAGACAAGGGCTGCCGTGGTCACATCCTTAGGATCTTCCATGGCAGATACAGGTCGATGCGGAGCTGTAGGCGACCGCGGAGAAATAGGAAGTGGGGTGGCATTGGCTGCCGGAGCAGGGATCAAGTTATGGCTGACAACCGTAGCTGGCGCAGTGCCTGCTGCAGTCACCGGTGGAACAGGAAAGTTGGAGGCCATGTTGTATGAAATGATACAAATTCAAATAAATACACAGGAATTGGGAAACTTGTATTTTTTTACAGGATTGCTAACTTGAAATACAAGTTAGCACAATCAGAAAAACTCAAAATTATTCCCCTTTTAGGGATTTGCCCACGATAATTACTGCTTTCTGTTCCGTCAGGGACTTGCTTGATGTATACGTTGCGTTGTGAAACGTTTATTGGAAAAAAGAAAAACTGCAAAGCAAAGGGTATTCCAGGAATCGTCAGCCGAAAAAGCTGAAAAGTTTTATGGATGTTTGGCGACCTTTTTTTATACTCGTCGTCGTGACGGTTTTAGGAAAAAACAAGCCACATGGCGAAACGCCGACAGAAAACATTTGTGACACCAATCAATCCTTTGGTCCCTCACGCCACTGAATGCCAACCCATCCAATAAGAGCTCGTTTGAGATAACTCTCAGAACCCTCCATTTCTTGCCCTTTGCGAGAAATTCAAGGGGCTGACAGCCATGCTCTTTTGCCTGCATAGATCACGACAAAAGCTCCAAAAGTTACTGGCCTGAAGAAATTCGGTGATTCTGGCCAGTAGGGCTGCGGTGACATGCAAGCAATGTAGGACTTCAATTCTAGCAATCGTCAATGACTATAGATGGCCTGGTTTTAGGTTTTTACGGTCATTATGCACCACATACCCCCTAAAACATGTTCTTTTTCTTTCGCTTTACATACGTGATTCGCAGAAGATTGCGGCCTTGGGATGGATTATCGCAGGGAACCAAAGCAAAGTAAGGCTGAATGCTGGTTCCTTTCAAAGCATGGACGCCGTTCGTGCCTTGGCACTAGCTTGTTAAGTCTATAGCCTGGTTTGCTTCAATTACCTTGTACGAATCTGTAGCGCAAAACTGGCTTGTTTTGTGCGCGAAGTTGGACATACTTTCACCGCGAAAAAGCATCTTGCGCTGAGCACGCAAACCAGGTCTATACTTGCACGTGAAAGGCAAACACAACACTGCAGAAGTTCCAGATCCCTTTTGCTTTTGCATATATCGTCTCTAAAAGGCTAGCTTCTCCCAGTCTACGATCCAAATAACTGCAATGCTGAGCTTTTCGCACCTTCACTTTTTCGCGACAGTTTGTACTTGAAAACTGTCATTATCGCGCAAAGGATTACAGATGCCATTATTGGATGCCAAAAGTCTATAATTTACACAAATGAAGGTGCAGAAACATCTACCGTGAGGAAAGAAAGGGTATATACATGTGTGAGAGGATCTCTTTTCCTCAGCAAACGCCTTCTGGGTCATGCAGCTGTAGCAAGTTGGATGAATCTTCAAGGCAGGAACCAGAGGGGGTCATCAAGGTATTTGCAACACCTTCTGTACCATGGTTGCTGTGCTTCAATACTTCAGTGGCATACCCAACGATCAAAAGTCCCGGCGGCCGGCTGCCTCCAACACTGTCCAATATCTCAACGATATTACTGAGGTTACCCCAGATCACTCTTTGGTCTTCACAGCTAGCGCGTTCGACAATGGCACAAGGAAGATCCGCTGGGTACTTTTGCTTCTCGATGAGGTCGGTTGTGAGCGCCGAAAGACGGTGAATAGCCATCAGAAAGACGTCCGTGCGATGGGGATCAAATGTCGGCAAAGGTGCAGGCGAGTTCTTGGCGCCTGTGCCCGTAGTAACCAGGAACTGGGAAGCCACGGACCGATGCGTTAGAGGTATTCCGGTCAAAAGAGGAGCGGCTACTGCCGATGATATGCCTGGTATGACACGAGGTGTGTAGCCATGCCGCGTAAAGTACAAGACTTCCTCGCCACCACGACCAAATAGGAATGGATCTATACAAGCATTGGACGATGAGCCCTCTACTGTTTTGCGCACCTGCTATAGGTCTTTTAGACATTTACCTCCTTGTTTCAGACGCACCACGTTCTTGCCTTGCTTCAAAGCTTGCAGTGCGATTTCATTGAACTCTTCCTGAGCAGCATCGGCGTTGCCCGGGAATTTACGAGCAATCTTGAGTTCACACTTCACAAGCGCAATTACTTTTTCAGGTACAATCTTATCGGCCAACACCAAATCCGCTTGCTCAATTGCCTTGAGTGCCGCGCACGTCAAGAGGTCTGGGTCACCCGGACCAGCACCTACGAGCGTGATGCGGCCTTCTTCTTGTCTGGTTGCAGCAGCAGCAAGGCGAGGCGGTACACCTAAAGACGCCAAGCGGCCTGCGGTTCCCAAACTCTCGTATCCTTCGTCCCGATGATAGGCTTCCAAAAGATCCTCCATGTCCCTGTCCGACAACTTGGCCAGTCTGTCCATACTCCAGTACTCACAAATCTGTGCAAGCCACTTCATCCGTCGATTACTTGCAGACTGACTCGGGTCAGATTGGCGCACCTTCTGGCGCAATAGACCAACGCGTCGGACGGCGTCGCCCAAGTGAGCTGGCAGGGAGGCCGCTATATGTCGTCGAATACGGTTCGAGAGCTTGGATGCTTGACCGTTGGTCGAAACCGCAATCTGCAGAGACTGATCCCGATACGTTGAGGTCATGAAAAAGTCACAGAGTTCATTCATGTCGGCGACATTGACAGGAATGCGTCGGCTACGGCAATCATTGGCTATTTGCGTGCAATGGTCTCGGTGGGATAGACAAACAAATACGAGGTCCATGTCCGTCAGCTGTTCTGGTGCGTAATGTGGGCCGAGCCATTGCACCTGGTCACGTTCCTTGCGATACAGTAACTCGGAACACATGCTGTCCAGAGAACCAACGAGATAGACTTGGGCGTCGGCTTCTAGACCTGCTAAAACCCGGCTGGCGGCAACTGGAGAGGTGCCAATGACAAGCACCTTCTTGTTTTTGCATTGAAAGGCGATCATGAGCGAGGCACCGCCCTGCGGTGTGGGTACCCGAGGAGGTATCAGAGTAGGCGGCATTCTGGAACTGTGTGTACTTCATTGACCTCACCACCAAACGCTGGCTTATTTATTTGATTCAGACAGAGATAGCAAACAAATCAAAATTGCGATCGATGAGGCAAAGATCGGCTCTGAAGTCGCAATTTGATTGGAAGATAAAGCGTTTATTTCTTTTCTGCAATCACACTTTGTTTGTTATCTTTTTTAAGCAATAACCGGATTCATCCCGTGCACGGCAAGGCAAGATAAGAAATCACTATTTCTTGTCCTTTTCTGGAAACTGGCCTTTCCGAATGTTCTCCTCCGTCAAGTCCAAAGCCTTGCCAGTGCGTTCTTGGTGGATATCAGAGGCTCGTCTCGCATCGTCCAAAGCTGTCTCCGTTTCATTTACGTGGAAGCGAGCATCGTCGAGCAACTCTTCCTCTCGTTGCTGCACGTAATAAGTCATATGCAACCACTTTCCTGCTTATCGTTAAGTCTTATCTACCTCCAATTCCTTTGGGTCGTTTGTGGATTGGTACTTGGACATTGTGCACGCGATAGATAAGAGTTGCAGATCATCAGAAGAAAGATCCACTTTATAAACCAGAAAACCCATGTCTTTGTGTATAACCAAAGAATGACGAAATCTGTTCGTTTGGTTTTATAAAACAGTGTTGTTAGCCAGTCGATTATACAGCATCGATAGCATTCTCAATAGCGGGATGTAAGGCAATAAGAATAACCAGATCTGCAGCAGTTCAGTAATGGAGTTGTTCAGTCGTACTGGGACTTGGACGCATTCTTTGACGCGTTCGCCAGGAAACCGGCCTTGACTATAAAAATGACTCATCATGTGATCCTTTTCCACCCATCGCTCATACAGCCAGCTGGAAAAGGCCTCGGAGCTCTCTTTCGGTATGTCGCGGATCCGATACCGACGAATGTAGATGTGGACTTTCTGAGGAAAGTGATTGTAAAAGAAGATGCTTGGGATCGTATAAACGTCTTCTGGATTTTCTTCTGGCTTTACGCCGGGGTAACCGATAGTGAAATCGTAAATCCACTCTGTGCTATCACCCAGCGTGTCCATACATAACTTTAAGCCAGTGGAACGAGGTAGAAGCGTATACTCGTTATTTTTCTGGAAGAGTAAAAAGATGAGTCACTGTTTGCTATTGGGCATGTGGAGTGACAGTTACCAGGTTGTTTTTCTCGGCATACTGTTTGGATTTTGCGCGGGTGTTATCGGCCAGCACTGTTCATAGGTTAGCCACAACGAACCCTCACAGTGAGAAATGCAATCTCTTGCCTGTTCCTTCAGGAAACAACACCAGCCACATTGGCTCGTTATTTTCTTTTGACCGCTTCAAGTTGCTCAAGATATTGTCATGATCCAAAGCCAATTTGCGTTTCAGGAATATGAAGTCGAAAAATCGCATGCCCTAGGACGGACACAAGTGTCAAACGAATACTGTCACTAGCAATAGGTTCAAACAAAAGCGCATACCCTAGTATGCAGAACTGTGAGACACATTCAACAAAGCCAAGTCCTTCCTTTCTCTTACCAGCCGTATACAGGTAAATGTTTCAAGCTATTTTTCAGGATGATTTTCAAGGTACCGTGAGCATTCGCCAAGTACGCAACGCACCATATGTAAATCCAGTCGGCGTATATCTTTTTTCCGCACAAGAGAGCTTTAGTACAGTACATGACGTTTTCCAAAAAAGGCACATGCCAGAAGTATACGGTACCTGATGGTTCGCCATCACAATGGTGCGCTCAGGCAGGGAAAGGCCGGTAATTCGTCCAGTGTTGTCTCGAAGAACGACCTTGGTTTCTCCTAACATGTCGTCTTGTTTCAGGAAGCAACTGTCATCGAACGTCAGGACAAGCGAAGAAGGTGCAAAGTACTGCACAAGTGCCACTAAATTCTGCGACCACATGCGCATTGTGTAGCTAATGAAATATCGGTATGCGCCATAGGAGAGCGGTCGCAGTAGTAAGCTCAAGAGCTGCACCAGGACAACGCAGGTCGATTGAAGAAAAAGGTAGCCATTAACGAGAATGGCATTACCAACGGACTGAGGCGTCCACTTTGGATTTGTCATGTCACAATCAGAGTAATAGAGTGAAGTACAAACAAGTAAGACAGTTGGTTGCTAGAGTACACAGAAAGAAAGGGAACGATGGAAACAGGCCCGTGAAGGTCCCAGAGTGCAACAACAAAGTTTCTGGGACGAAAATTCGGCTCGGCATTGAAGTCGGTTCGGCATCCGCGCCCTCCCCTCCGACCTTCGGTTTCCACTTCATTCAGTCTTCCTCTTACTTTGTGTTCTATATTCTGCGGAGCGTTTTCTTGATAGCCGAGTTGCATCCACAAGTTAGCCACAGCAAACAGATTAGACTTTGTCTGAGCTTACCATAGCCGAAAGACACAATTGTTCGTCCACTTTCATGCAAACGCTTTTGACCATGTAGAGCTCTGGGCTGTTTGACATTTACGCATAGTTCCCGCCAATACTTGTCTGTTTTATGCGTAACGCGTTTATGCGAACGTTAAAAACAGAAAGGGAAGTCCCGAATAAGTCATGAGCAAAATCATCAGCCAACAATCAGTTTCTATTGGTTAACCGCAGTACGGACTGGTCTCTGCTGCAAGCGGTTTGCATGGAAAAAAATTCCTTATATCTGTAGCAGAACAGACAACACATTTGACTCGCTCAGCTTCAATTCCTCAGCTGTACAGTCCTTAAGGAAGAAAGACATAAAAATTTAGACAAGGAAAAGACCCTTTGAAGTCGTGATATCCTATAGAGTGTGTTTTGATGATTTTTTACTGTTTTCCACTAATAAGTTAACCAGCGAATCCCGCCAGGCAAACACTTCCGCCATTTTAGACATGAAGGTCTTAAAGTCCTCTCTTGTCCGTGGGTACGTCAACCGGACATGACTGCTTCGTATGTATGCACGTATTGTTGTCGACTAAGGCTAGCGTCTCAAGAGAAAGCTGCTGGTTGGCGTACAAACAGCAGAGCACACGAGGTTTGTCTGCACTGGCCACGTGGCTCGCAATTTCACGAAGCATTCCTGTACAGCTTCACTGTGTCCTCCTCGCATTTTTGCTCAGTGGCCTTTGAGCCACCGGACAGCTCCAACAACATAACCAGGACAACAGCATTGTTTTTTCTCCTGGCGCAGCCGTTTCCGTCCCTTTTGTGACGCTTCGTTGTTCGGCACTCAACTTCCACTACCATTATCTTAGCGACTGAACAATCAACGAAAAACGTCCTATGTACCAGTCGCGATGAACGACATCGTTTACGTGTTGAAATAGGATGTTGATAAGCAGGATAGTCGTGTATGCGGCGAGCGTTCTTTCGTTCGTTGGGCCATCCAGAACGCATCTTGGAGCTTGCAACATGTTCAGACTAAGAGCGATTTAGTTGCTGCAGATTTTAGTCGCTTTTTATGCTTACAAATTCGTAGCAATGAACTCCAATACATTCAAATGGTGATGAACATAAATATCGAAGTCAGTTGGTTCTACGACGACTTTCCGTGATAAAATCCGCGGTAGTGTTCCGCACGGGTCGGGTTGGATTGGGGTGGGTTGGGTTTAATTTAATGTCAACCCGAACCCCCCATTACGGGTTGGGTTGCGGGTTATCCGAACCGTTGCGGAATACTACTCTCCTGGCACAAGCTAGAATAGATACCACGCAATGCAAAGCCCATTCGATTAGATCAGCGTGAAGCACGAAGGCACCCGAGCAAGGCATACCATTTACAACAATCAAGGAACATGGCAATTGGAGCTTGAATGCCCATACCTTTGAAGGGTATTACTATAGACTAACGAACCAGCACCAGCGAGGAAGAGAGATCACTGAAGCAATTTTTTCGACACTTACGACTGAAAGTACCATATCTGGAGTCGGAACGGAGTCAACGGCTATTGACTTAGGAACGACAGTCAATAGGACAGTTGACGGAGTGGAGACGGAAGATATGGTACGCACTCACCCATGATACCATCACACAGATTAGATAGTTCTCTTTATTCATTTGTATTCGTATTTCTTTCTTGTACGGTCCTCCCTCGTTAACTTAGACGAAGAATTGCTTGGGCGATCTTGGAACGATTCAAAGATGGTCAGATAGAAAATTTTCTACCACATATAACGGAGAATAAAGCGCGGCTCGGAGAGCTTAGTATCATACCTTCCGTCTCCACTCCGTCAACTGTCCTATTGTGTTACTGTGGTCAATCCC